>RJWM01001049.1:100596-138794 GCA_004363535.1 Dasyprocta punctata | reverse complement strand
GTTGTGACTGTCAACGCCAGCTTTTTCCACCACCCACGACGGCGACTTCCGCGGCTCGTTTCGACTCTGGCACCGGGCCCCAGATAACAGCTGTGCTCTCAAGTATCACCTGGGTCGCGGGCAGTGGGGATGTGGGTGCGGCGGACTGGGAATCACGCTTGAGGGGGCGCACGCGGAACGCACAGGTTTCAGCTTGTTGGCTATTGCCGGCTTCCAGCTCTGCCCTCCGCGGGCTCTGCCCTGAAGTCGAGGTGGGCGAGCTGACGGGACTTAGAGGGAGGGCGGTGTGAGCTGGGGAAGGGACAGGCGAGCAGGAGGGCTCGAGATAAAGGGGGCTAGGCTCAGGAACCACGCCTGCAATCTGGATCCAGTTCTGCTGAGCCGGGAATTTAGCTTCACTGCTGCCCGTCCTTCCATTCTGTAATGGGCCCATGCTCCAGACGCGTAGACATCATGGATGAGATGATCTGGAATGGCTGGTGTTGAGCCTTATGGCAATACCAGCTGTGACTGGATCGATCAACTGGGAAAGATAGTGGAGTGTTCTTTTAATTTCTTCTTGCTTTGATTTCCCAATCATTTCTAACCACCCCTGTAAAACATTAAAACCTCCAGGTAAAATCTTTAACATTTGAAACACTAATTTGCAAACTTTTTTTTACCTGAGGTAATCGCACAAGGCTCTTCCTGTTTTAAGCTTCTGCCCTACCCGTGACCTATACAATTAAAGACAACCCGCCTTACAGACAGATAGTCTCCTTTTCCCGTAATTAGCAGCTGTTCAAGCTCTTTCAGGCTGTAAGATCCGTCAAACTAATGGCACCTGGTTATATTAACCTAATGTTTTTATTTCTTAAACTGTGCGGTCCTGGGCCCTCCCAGAGGCACTGACCCATTGTCTTAACGTTATTCTGAGTCTCACTGTCAGAGACTGAGAATAAAGTTTAAAGTTAGCGGTTTGGGGCTGGGAGTTTGGCTCCGTGGCTTAAGCGCCTGTCTGGCAGACGTGAGGCTGTGAGTTCGATCCCCGGTGCCGCCAAATAAATAAATAAATACATACATACATACATACATAAAGTTAGCGGTTTGGAGTTTTGCTTTTTCCAGTGACCATTGCTCACTGGCCACTTAAGCTATTCAGTAATGCCCATACCTTAAACACTCTATCCTCAAAACCGTTGTTCTAAACTGTTTCTCTTCAGAAATCCTAAGTGCATTCATATCATCCTGAGCATCTATAATTATGTACACTGAATAATTCATTAGTTTAAATTATGATTTTAACCTGAAGATTCCCTCCAGAATGTTTCGTTGCTTCTTTTCACTTCCTGGGCTGAATGGTTAATCATCTGTTTTTTGTTTAATTGTGTATAAAGTTTTGCCATCCACTAACAATAGATCTTGAACTATGCTGTAGATTTTGATGTAGAATGTTAAAGATTTAGAAAATTACCTAATCTGTCATTTCTGTTATATTAATGTTTTCATTTCTTAGTTTCTGATACTTGGTATTAATTGTCTTTCAAGTATGTAATTTGATTAATGACAGTTATATTTCATGAGTTACACTTTCTTTCATCTAACTTACTGTTATCATTTTATTTTAGATGCTTTCTTTTATTTCTACTTTTTTTTTCTTTTGACTTTGCTTTTGACATATGCCCTGTGAGCTTTTCTTTTTCTTTTTATATTAATTTAAAAAGTATCTGGGCACAGTTCATTTTTTTGCTGGAACTTGATACCTCTTCTTGACTTTTTTCTACCAGTCATATTTTAAGGGTTCATTTTGTTTATCAATAGTTTTTTTCTTATGGTTCTTTTTCTATAGCATTGTGCCTTTTTTGTTTTGTACAAGCTAGACTTGTGTTTAAGGAAAAACAAAAATGAAATATATAGTATTTACTTTTCTTAGGAAATTTTAAGATCATTATGCTATTTTATCTTTTAACACTATGCTGATAGATGTTTGTTATCTATGGGTCAAATTTGTTTTGTTTTGTTTTGTTTTCAGTCTCTCAGGATGCTGAATATTGGTTTTGTGTCTGAAGCTCCTGGAACTCTTCTCCTTAGTATGATATAACCTGATTCAGAGCATGCTGCATACGGTAAACAAGTGCTTAGTTTAAGCTTGAAAGTACTGCAATCCTTTAGTAAGGCAGATCTGAACTACAGTAAGCATTTGGTTTAAGAAGGTGGAGCCTCTGAACAAATTCATCACTGTCTCAGAACCTCAAAACCTGACTCTGTGTGAACAGAGTGAGGTTTTAAGAGCAGATATGTCTTGGCAGCAGGAGAGCCTCCCTGTCATAGAGTTATATGACTCTGAGGTATCTCGCCAAAAGTTCAGATATTTCCAGTATTTGGAAGTGTCTGGGCCCCATGAAGCTCTGAACCAACTCTGGAAGCTTTGTCTTCAGTGGCTGAGACCAGAAATTCACACAAAGGAGCAGATCTTAGAACTCTTGGTACTGGAACAATTCCTGGCCATCCTCCCTGAAAAAGTCAGGACTTGGGTAAATTTATATCATCTCAAGAATAGCAAAGATGTGGTGACCTTCCTAGAAGATGTCATTGAAATGCTCAAAGACAAGGGTAAGAGTGTAGAAAAGTAGAAATAGAGTAATTGGCCCTATGAAAAACGTTATCTTTTTCTGACGTAGAGAGTATCAAGTGCCAAGTCATGAAGGACTTTCAGTGACTGTAGCAGGAAGCCTGAACTTTATTCTATAGATCATGGAAATAGAGAATTCAATCTCTCACATTGAGTAGAAAAGTAACACAGTATGGTTTGCCTGTTAAAAATATCATTTGACATCAGTCTAGAGCAAGATTTGGCAAAATATGGCCCATGAGCCAAATAATTTTAGAAATAAATTTTGTTGGAACATAACCATGTCCATTTACTTATATTTGGTCTATAGGCGCATTCATGCTATGACCAGAGTTGAGTAGTTGCAGAAGAGACTGTATGGCCAACAAGCGTAAAATATTTACTATTTGACCCTTTATGGGAAGTTTACCAGCTTCTCATGAAAAGGATGAAACTGAGGTTTCTGAAAATAGGAAAACCAGTTAGGCTGTTATATTTGGTGTTAGAAAATGAGGAATCATTAGCAAAACAGAGTAGTTTATAACTAAAGCAATTATTGACTGGCTGTAAAGTATAGGTAGAATAAAGTTTGGTGTGACTCGTGTTCTTTCTATGAATGGGATATAAGTACCAAATTTTGTGCATATGTGGAGAGAATAATACATTAATCACATAGCATATTGAATTTGAAGTACCTGTGGGACATTACAATGAAAAAAGGAATAAGTACTTAATGATCAGATTCTCATTTCTAGTACTTCCTGACATTATTTTTGCAGAGTTCTAATCATTCATAGGTGATTCTTATGAGTCTTATGTTAAACCCCACTACTGCAGTCATCAAAAATGGCTCCAGGGCAGAACTTGTCTCCCTAACATTTTCTCTCATCTTACTCAGGTATACCTCTCAGAGACACTTCCCCTCAAAAGAGCAGCACCAAGGAGGAGAACATGAGAGCTGACTCACTACCAGGCAAGCCTCAAGTGAGTTAGGTTCCCACTCTTTGCTGGAATGTATATTCTTTTTTAATATGACCTGTTTTACTTGCCTTTTAACTTTTGTCAAACATAGTTCCATCCAAGGGCATGAGTCACTTAGTCTCCCACAGAACATTACACCTACTTTCATTGATAATAGATTCTTTGGAAAATATTTTGTCCTAGGCTTTTGTAGTCTCTGTGAATCTGCTCCCTCAAGAATATAGATGATAGGGGCTGGTTATGTAGCTCAGTGGCACAGTGCCCACTTGGCAAGTGTGGGGTTGTGAGTTTGATCCCTAGTACCAAAAAAAAAAATATATAGACAATAATTGAAGCTTGAGCCTTACCATAGTATGTTTAGAATTAAAAGTGGAGCAGGCCCGTGCATAGAATCCTGATCAATGCCATTTACTAAGCAGGAGTAGAAAACCTTTAGAGGACACTGAAAGGGAAGAAACAAAAATATAGAAGGAAATACAGTATCACTGCAGCCAACTATGAGAACAGGTAAAAAACAAATGTTTTTAAAAGTAGAATAATACAATCTAAGTAGTGTCTATTCACTAAAATGCACAGGAAGAGAAGCCAGGTCGCAGTGGGATGAGGAAATAAACAAAACAAATGTAGGCAGCTTACAAAGACTGACTCTGAAGGATAGGAAGGGAAGGGTTTTATATATTTCGGTGTGATTAAAAACACAGATAAAGACAAAGCTGAGGGTGCTGGAGAGAGAAGTTGGATTAATTGATCATGTGAGGTGAGAGAATTTATTTATTAACAAATATTTAAGTCTAATGTGCCAGATACTTTTCTGAAGGCTAAAAATATCAGTAAAAAAACCAAAGTCTTTGCCTTGTGGTGATTACATTCTAATAGAAGCATACAGTCAAATACAAGCAAATGAGATCATTGCAAATAGAAATAATTATTATAAATGAAAGGAGCCTAATATACTAATGACTAATCAGTAATCAAGCAGTCTTACCTGTCTGATAAGGTGACGTTGCACTACAAGGTCTGAATAAGAAGAGAACAGGGTTCATTTCTTAGAGAAAATGCCCTCTCTTTTTCCCAACAGAGCCTACATTTTCATTACAAATGTCTCTTAAATCTACCTTAAACTCTTCTTGTCCTAACTCCTTTTCTGTAAATTCTGTGTACTTTATGAGAGTTTTATTTCACAGTTACTTTAATTGTATTTTTCTTCTCAAAGTGCAAGTAGATAGAAGTAAGAACTGCTCTTCCTTTTCATTTTGCAACCCTCATAGAGTTGACTGGCCCTTAATGTAATTAATATAATTTCCTCTTCATCACTCTGAACCCAAAAATTGTCGTATCAGTTTCTTGTATATGCTTGTGTATGAATTTTTCCAAATTCATTCTACCTCTGGTAATATTTTTAGGAATGACCTTTGTTTACAAAGGAACTTTTTTTTTTTTAAGCGAAGAAAAAAAAATGTATATAACAAAGACAACAAGCAAAAGAGACAAACAAACGACTAGAGTAAATGCACGACAGTAACATTGCAGGTTTACAAAACAGGATGATAGAAACTTGACAATGGTTGCAATATTGCGTATCGTTATCTTTAAAATGGTTACTTACATTAACAGATATAGACATGTAAAATTGATCTAATCATATGAGTATTAATTGTTCTTTCTCAATAACGAATACATTCAGCAGTGTGTTCATTTTAGTTATCTTACATATACATATATACAGATTTATATCTTTTCCTTTTCCCTTTTCTCTTTCCCCCTTTTCCCTTCTCAATTACTTTTGCTCTTCAAAGGAACTTAATGTTTTAGGAACCAGTAACATTCAGAGATGTGGTTGTGGAATTCAGCAAGGAAGAGTGGGGGCAACTGGACTCTGCTGAAAAGAACCTGTACAGGGATGTGATGCTGGAGAGTTACAGGAACTTGAATTCATTGCGTAAAGGTGGTATCTTTGTATTTATCTACATTGTCTACTAGTAGAATCAGCTATTGAAAGTTACAACTGCGGAAGCTGTTATGTTCATTTGGCTCTGTGTTCAGGTTTTCTAACAGCAGATCTTCCTGTCTATATAGTTGAAAGTCCTTTTTGGCATACAGCCAGAAATACACAGATCCATTGTGCTTTTTGGCCTTGTGCTTCAGCAGCTTAGCCTACTGGGTTGGAATGGAATTCTCTTCCTTATAAAACAAAATATGTGTATGTTTCTTGTTATTTTATTTTCTCAACTAACAGCTCACTTACTTTCTAAACCAGTTGAGATCCCTAACTTGGAGAGTGAGAAAAAAAGATGGATAATGGAAGGAGAAATCCCAGGAAGGACCATTTTGGGTAAGAACCAGGCAGACACAAAATATTTGAAAGAAGTTACTCTTCAAATTATTTGTTGTGGAGGTGACAGTAAAAGTACCTAAACTTTGGGGGATAAGAAAAGTGGGGGTATCATTGCCTTTTGTTCACAGGCTCTTTTTTATATGTCATAAAAAGAGGTCATTGATTAGGACCACAAACAGCTAATAAAGCTATGTGACTTGGGGCAACTCCTCACCTGTAACTTTAAAGTACCTACTGTGAGGACTAAATGAGTTGATACATATAACATATTGGGAACATTGTCTAGCTAATGTTTGCTAAGTAAGTGAACATTTGCCAACTTAATATTGAACATTATTTTTTTTTTAAACAAATCTGTTCTAAGGTGGCTTCTAATAATCTTTTATTTTTCCTTTTTTGATTATATAACCTCTTATGCATTAACTCCCTACCCTCATCATAATCTGTTCTTGTTGACACTTTACGAGAGAGTATAAAATTGAGATAAATTTTAGTAAGCACAGAAAAGTATGAAGAAGAATGTAATTCACCCATTACTGCATTCCTCAGAGCTACACAGTACTAACATGTTGGTTTGGGGGTTTTGTTCTTATTTTTGCATGATACTAGGCCTTTGCATTGAGCTACATTCCCAGCCCATTTTTATTTTGAGACAGGACATTGCTAAGTATCCCGGGATGGCCTTGAACTTGCAATCCTTTTGCCTCAGCCTATCAGAGTGCTGGATTACAGGCATGTACCACAATGTCCAGAAGCTTGGGTTTTGTCTTTTTTCTTTTAAAGCCATGTCTTTATGATACATCTCTGTGATTTCATAAGATTTAGTGTTTAATTAATAAATTGTGAGAAAATTCTCAAGGTTTTTCCCCATATGTACCAGAAATATGTCATATTACAGCTTGTTCTTTTCATCTATTGTGGTATCTTGAGCAGTTGCCTATTCAAATAGTCTATAAAAATGTGTCTGCCATACATATTTTTCAAACTTGTTATCATAGAAGTACATCTTGTTGTACCCCCATTGTTTTATGCCTATCAGTTTTATAGGTAAGAATGTTTCCATCCTAAAGCTAAAACATATTCCCTGATTTTATTCTGATTTCATCATTTAAACATGATACCTTAACCTGAAATTTACTTCAGTAAGTGTAATTTGTTTTCCTAAATAATTTAAAAATTATGGTGTATTAAAGATGGTCACAAAATCATTCTCACTCCTCCCATTAAATTGTAGACCTTGGTTTCCTTCCCTTTGAGTCTTAGGCAGCAGTAATACAGTTTAACCACTGAAATACACAGAGGTGATACTTTGCCATTTCCTAGTCTAGCTTATAATGAACTGGCAGCTTTTGCTTCTTTCTTTTGGAAGTGGGCAGCCATTTGTTTAAATACACTGATATTGGCATGCTGTGAATAGCCCTCCAAGCCACTTAGAATGTTTGCATTTGTTGAATTAAAAGTGGTCAGAATAACACTCTTATCTTGTTCCTCATCTTAGAAAAAATACTTCCCAGTTTCCCATTCAGTATGATGGTGACTGTGTGTTTATCATATATAGCCTTTATTCAAGATATCATCCTTCTATACCTATTCTGTACAGAATTTTTACTATGAAGAAATGTTGAATTTTATTAGATGCTTTTTCTGTATCTGAGTTGATCAGAATTTTATAAGATGCTTTTCTGCATCTACTGAGATGATCATATGATTTTTATCTTTCATTTGATTGACATAATGTGTTTTGTTAACTGACTTATGTATCTTCAACCATTCTTGCACCTCTGTGATGAAACCAACTTGATCATGGTAAATGATCTTTTTGACGTGCTGTTGAATTTGATTTGCTAGAATTTTGTTGAGAATTTTTGCCTCTGTGTTCTTATTAGTATTCAGTTTTCATTTTCGTATGTGCCCTTGTCTAGTTTTGTTAACAAGGTAACGCTACTCAAAAGTGAAATAAATCAGACTTGCTTATGTAAACTGTATTATCTCACTAGTGTAAGAAATGGAAAGAGTAAATAAGATCCAAAAGTTACAATCGATACAATAAAATGGAAAGAAACTGATCAAAGGGAAATTACACTGTTTGATCAATTTTACATGCTTGTGTCTGGTAACCAGAGCAACTATTTTGAAGATAACAATGTGCAATATAACTACCGTTGTTAAACTTCTATCATCTTGGTTTGAAATCCTGTATCGCTATTGTTTTGTTGTTGTTGTTGTTACTGTTTTGCTTTGGTTGTTTTTTGTTTGTTTGTTTGCTTCTTGATTTCTGTTTTTGGAAAGATTCCTTCCCTTTCAATTCTGAGAAGTACTTTGAGAAGAATTGACACTTAGTTCTTTTTTAAACTTGGTAAAATTCAACGATGCCATCTGATTCTGAGCTTTTCTTTGTTGGGAGGTTTCCTATTACTGTTTCAACTTCAGTAATTGTTTTATGCAGGTTTTTTATTTTTGTAGTTAAATTGTGGTAGTTCATGTATATCATGGAATTCATTCATTTAGTCTGTGTTTTCCAATTTATTAGTTTGTGGTTTTTCCTAATAGTCCCTGATGATCCTTGTATTTCTGTGGTACTAGTTGTAATGTCTCCTCTTCAGTTTCTAACTCCGAGTCTTTTTTTTTTTCAGTTAGTATAACTAAGCATGTGTTGTTGCTTTTTTTCAAAGAGTTTCATTGATCTTTTGTATTTTTTTAGTATATGGTATTTCTGCTCTGATCTTTGTTACTTCTATTAATTTGGAATTTGGTTTTTGCTTTTCTACATCCTTGAGATGCATTATTATTTTATTTTAAATCTATTTTTTGATGTAGGTACTCATTGATGTAAATGTCTCTCAATACTCTTTTCGTTGTATCCTACAAGGTTTAGTGAGGTGTTTCCATTTTCATTTGTTTTGAGAAAGTTTTTAATTTTGCCTCTAACTTCCTCAGTGACTATTTTTTCAAAAATGTGTTATTCAGACTCATTCATTTGTATTTCTAGAATTTCTTTTGTTCTTGACTTCTAATTTTATTCCATTGTGATAAGAAATGTTACAGGATGTGATTTCAGAGTTTGTTTGTTTGTTTTTTAATTTTTAAGACTTGTTTTGTGGCAGCCAGGTGTGGTGGCGCACACCTTTAATCCCAGCACTCAGGAGGCTGAGGTAGGAGGAGCGTTGTGAGTTTGAGGCCGGCTTGGGCTACAACATGAGCGCAAGGCCAGCCTGAGCTACACAGTGCGACCCTTCCTCAAAAAACCAGAGCTGGGAGTTTGGCTCAGCGGCTACACGCCTCTCAGGCAGGCATGAGGTTGTGAGTTCAATCCCCGGTGCCACAAGAGAAAAAAAGAAAAAAAAAAGTACTTGTTTTGTGGCCTAATATATGGTCTATTCTAGACAAACTTCCATGTGCTAAGAATACATATTCTGCAGCTGTTGGATGCAGTGTTCTGTAGATCCATTTGACTCACACTATAATTTAGCTGATGATTCTTTGTTGAATTTTTGACTGGATGATCTGGCCATTGATGAAAATGGGGTATTAAAATCCTCCACTATTATTGTATCAGAAATTGTCTCTCCTTTTAGGTTTCATATTTATTTTATTGAGTGCTTGAACGTTAGGTACATATAGGTTTATAATCATTTCTTTTTTTTGTTTTTGTTTGTTTGTTTGTTTGACTATGCTAAGGACTGAACCCTGGACCTCATGCGTGCTATGTAAATACTCTGCCACTAAGCCACATTCCCAGTCCTTTGTTGTAGCTTCTTATTGAATTGATCTTTATTTTTTTGTATAGGTTTCATCTAAATATCTGTTTTGTCAGACCTAAGAACAACTGTTACCACTTAGTTTACATTTCCATTTGCCTGGAATATCACTTTTCATCCTTTCACTTTCTCTTTAGTGTTTTGTGATAAAGTCAGTTTCCTGTAGGTGGCATATTGTTGGATTTTTTTTAAAATGTAAATCTGTCTTTTAATTGAATACTGTAGATCATTTAAATGCTAGTTCATTACTGAAAGGTAAAGACTTATTTTTTTGTCATTCTGTTGAATTTCTTCTAGATGTTTTGAGTATTCTTTTTTCTTCCACCTTAATCTCAGTGAGTTGACTGTTTGTTGTACTGATTATTCATTATTTTCTACTTCTCTTTTGTTTATCTACTCTTCTAATAATTTTATGCTTTCACATACTTTTGTGATGGTATTCATCTTCCTTTCACTTCTGGATGCGGAACACCCTTCAGCATCCATTCAGCACTGGTCTTTTATTTTATTTTATTTTTTTTAAGAGAAAAAAAGACACATAAAGACAACAAGCAAAAGAGACAAACAAACGACAACAGCACATCCACAGCAGTAACATTATAGGTTTACAAAGCAAGATGGTAGGAACTGGACAATGGTTGCAATATTGCTTATCTTTACCTTTAACACGCTTGTTTACATTAATAGATATAGACGTGTAAAATTGATCTAATCATATGAGTATTAACCGTTCTTTCTCAATAACTAATACATTCAGCAGTATAGTCATTTTAGTTACCTTACATATACATATATACAGACTTATGTCTTTTTCCTTTTCCCTTTCTTCTTTTCTCCTTTTCCCTTTCCCTATTACTTTTGCTCTTTGAGCAATTTCTTACCCTTACACAGTATTGTAGAGTTTGGATCATATATACTGTTTCAGTTTCTTACACTAGGGAGACAATACGGTATTTACACATGTGGGTTTGATTCATCTCACTTATGAGTATGTTCTCAAGTCATTTCCATTTACTTATAAAAGTCTCAATGCAATCTTTCTTGATAGCTGAGTGGTGCTCCATTGTATAAAAATATCACACCTTTTTTATCCATTCCTTGATTGATGGGCACTTGGGCATTTGGCTATTACAAACTGGGTTGCTATAAACATGGGTGAACAGATATCACTGTGGTATGCTGTTTTCAATTCTTCTTGGAAAATTCCCAGAAGCGGGATAGCTGGGTCAAATGGGATCTCTAATCCTAGCGTCTTGAGGAATCTCCACACTGACTTCCACAGTGGCTGCACCAGTCTACACTCCCACCAACAGTGGAGAAGAGTTCCTTTTTCCCCACAACCCCTCCAACATTTGTTATTGGTTGATCTTTTTTTTTTTATCTTGGCCATGCTATGTGGTGTTGTTTTAATTTGCATTTCACGAATGACCATTGATGTTGAACATTTTTTCATATATTTATTTGCCATTTGTATTTCTTTCTCTGAGAAGTATGTATTCATCTCAGATGCCCATTTATGGATTGGGTCCTTGAATTTTAGGGGCCTGATTTCTTTTAATTCTTTATATGTTTTAGATAGAAGTCCTTTGTCTGATGGACAATTGGCTAAGATATTTTCCCAGTTTGTGGGTTTTCTTTTCACTCTGTTGGAGATTTCCTTTGACATGCAAAAGCTTTTTAGTAAGATGAGATCCCAGTACTTGATTCTGGGAAGTGTTTCCCATGGACTTTGATTTTTGTTCATGAACTCTCTGTCTACTACTATGTCATCCAGATTTTTTCCTATTTTGTCTTCCGGCAAACAGTGTGTTTTAATATTCAGACCTTTGATCCATTTTGACTTTAGTTTAGTGCATGGTGATAGACATGGATCTAGTTTTAATTTATGGCACATGAAAAGCCAGTCTTTCCAGCACCATTTGTTAAAGAGGCTATCTTTCTTCCAATGTACATGTTTGGCTTCTTTGTCAAAGATGAGGTAACTGAGTGAATTTGCAGTTGTGGCTGTATCTTCTAATCTATTCCATTGATCTTCAGGTCTGTTTTGATTCCAGTACCATGCTGATTTTATCACAGTAACTTTGTAATATAGTTTCAAATCAGGGATTATGATGCCTCCTGCCTTACCTTTGTTGCCCAGAATTGCCTTTGCTATTCTAGGTCTCTTCTGGTTCCAGATAAATTTCAGGAATGCTTTCTTTAGCTCTGTGAGGTAGGCATGTGGTATTTTGATTGGGATTGCATTAAATCTGTATAACAATTTTGGGAAAATGGCCATTTTCACAATGTTTGTTCTTCCTATCCATGAACAGTGAGTATCTTTCCATTTTCTGAAATCCTCTTCAATTTCCTTTTTCAGAGTAATGCAATTTTCACTGTATAGATCTTTTACTTCCTTTGATAGACTGATTCCTAAGTATTTCATTTTTTTGGATGCTAGAGTGAAGGGTGTGGTTTCCCTTATTGCTCTGTCAGTGACTTTGTTGTTTGTGTACAGGAATGCTATTGATTTTTGAGTGTTGTCCTTGTATCCAGCAACATTACTGAATTTGGTTATTACATCTGGAAGTCTTTCAATGGATTTTTGGGCGTCTTCTATGTAAAGTATCATATCATCTGCAAATACTGATAATTTCACTTCTTCCTTTACTATCCTTATTCCCTTTATTTCTTTCTCTTGTCTAATTGCTCTGGCTAATGTTTCCAGAACTATATTGAATAGGAGTGGTGATAATGGACATCCTTGTCTTGTTCCTGATTTTAGGTTGAAAGTTTTCCGTTTTTCTCCATTTAGAATGTTGGCTGTTGGTTTATGATATATGGCTTCTATCAGGTTGAGGTAGAGACCATCTATTCCATTTCTCTGTAGGGTTTTTATCATGAATGGGTGTTAGATTTTGTCAAAAACTTTCTGCATCTATTGAGATGATCATGTGGTTCTTGTCCTTGGCCCTGTTGATATGGTGTATTACATTTATTGATTTGCATATGTCGAAACATCCCTGCATTCCTGGGATGAGTCCCACTTGATCATAGTGTATACTCTTCCTGATAACTTGCTGTATTCAATCTGTCAGTGCTTTATTGAGGATTTTTGCATCTATGTTCATTAGTGAGACTGGCCTGTAATTTTATTTTTTGGTTGGGTCTTTCTCTGGTTTTGGTATTAGGGTAATACTTGCTTCCAGGAATGAGTTAGGGAGACTTGCTTCTCTTTTAATTTCACTGAAGAGTTTGAGGAGTGTTGGCATTAAGTCTTCCCTAAATTTCTTGTAGAATTCATCAGTGAATCCATCAGGACCTGGGCTTTTCTTTGTTGGTGAGTTTCTAATTATATTTTCAGTTTCATTAGCTGAAATTGGGTTATTCAGCAGTTTTACATCTTCTTAATTCAGCTTTGGTAATTCATAGGTTCCTGGGAATCTGTCCATTTCTTCTGTGTTATCGAATCTATGTGAGTAAACGTTTTAGAAGTAGATATTGATGATCTTCTGTATTTCCACAGGGTCTGTAGTGATTTCACCCTTTTCATTTCTTATTGCATGAATCTGAGTTTTTTCTTTCCTCTTTTTGATAAGGTTGGCTAAGGGTTTATCAGTTCTGTTTATTCTTCCAAGGAACCAAATCTTTGTTTCATTCATTCTTTGTATTGTTTTCTTAGTTTCAATTGCGTTAATTTCTGCTCTGATCTTGATAATTTCCTCCCTTCTTTGGGCTTTGGACTTGACTTGCTCTTCTTTTTCTAGAAGTTTGAGGTGCATTATTAGGTTGTTTATGTGTGTTCTTTCCATTTTTCTGATATGGGAGTTTAGTGCTATAAATTTTCCTCTGAGGACTGCTTTCATTGTGCCCCACAGGTTCTGGTAATTTGTATTTGCATTTTCATTCAATTGTAGATATTGTTTAATTTTTTCTTTAATTTATTCTGTGACCCATTGATTGTTTAGGAGAGTATTACTTAATTTCCATGTGTTTAAGGGGCTCTTGTGGGGTTTTTTGTCATTCATTTCCAATTTTATTGCACTATGGTCAGATAATATGCATGGAATTATTTCAGTTCGTTTGCATTTACTTAAGCATGTTCTGTGGACCAGTATATGATCTATTTTAGAGAAAGACCCGTGTGCAGCTGAGAAGAATGTGTATTCTGATGTTGATGGGTGGAATACTTGGTATACATCTACTAGTTTCATTTGTTCACAAGTTTGATTCAGTTCTGCTATTTCTTTGCTGATTTTTTGTTTGGTTGATTTGTCTCTGTGACAGTGGGGTGTTAAGGTTCTGTTAGGGTTTATGCATTGTGTCAACTTGAGAAGTCTAGCAGCTTAATTAAATAACTCAGCAGCTCTACATTCTGGGGTGTAGAGCATAAGTAGTTACCTGGCCATTGTTACAATTTGAGAAGGTCAGAAGTTTAGCTGAGAGAGTCAGCAGGGAGCCAGGGGTCTTACTTTGTAAACATCCTCATCCTGTGCAAAGGAAGGCAAGGATGTTTGTGGATGCTACACCCACCCTGGGGGGGGGGGGTCCTGTGTACTATATAAAGGAGGAGAAGCCGCTTGCTCTTTTCGCTCCTTTTACCTTGGCTGCTTTTGTTCAGTTGCTGCCTTGAAGTGTTGTTCCTGTGCCATGCCACCCTGCCTTGGAGCCAGCTGATTGTGGACTGAAACCTCCAAAACCTGTAAGCTAAATAAACCTTTCCTTCCCTATTTTGGGGTGTCAGGTGTTTTGTCTCAGCAACAAGTGAAAAGCAACCAAGACAGGTTCCCTGTTATAACTATATTATTGTTTATTGGTTTTTCATGTCTATTAAGAATTGTGTTACATAGTTGGGTGCTCCCATATTTGGTGCATATATATTTATGATTGTAATCGCCTCCTCATGAAGTTTTCCCCTAACAAGTATGTAGTGACCTTCTTTATCTCTTTTGATCATTCTCGGTTTGAAGTTTGCATTGTCTGCAAACATAATAGCTGCCCCTGCTTTTTTCTGGGTTCCTGTTGCATGGAGTATTTTTTCCAGCCTTTGATTTTTAGTCTGTGAATTTCCTTTTATGTTAAATGTGTTTCTTGTACATAGCATATTGTTGGATTTTGTTTCTTGACCCACTCTGCCAGTCTGTTTTTATTGGTGAGTTGAGACCATTTACATTAATTGATATAACTGATATGTACTGACTCATCCCTGTCATGTTATCTTTCTGTTGTTGGTTTTCTACATTTTCTGTTTAATTGTTTGCCCTTCTTAGTGGTTTCTTTTTGTTGTTGTTCTTAAGATTGTAGCTATCTTTATCTCTTTCTAGAGTGTCTTTCAGTACTCTTTGTAGTGTTGGTTTTGTGCTCATAAAATTCTTCAGTTGTTTTTTGTCATGGAAGTATCTTATTTCTCCATTAATTTTTAAAGATAGTTTTGCAGGGTACATCAGTCTGGGTTGAAAGTTGTTTTCTTTCAGGATTTGAAATACTTCACTCCAAGCTCTTCTTAACTTAAAGGTTTGTGTTGAGAAGTCTGCCGTGATTCTGATAGGCTTTCCTTCATAGGTAATCTGTTTCTTTTCTCTGACAGCTTTTAGTATTTTGTTCTTATTCTGTATTTCTGATACCTTAATTATTATATGTCTGGGTGAAGATTTATTTTGGTTATGGTTAATTGGGGTTCTGTATTCCTCACTTACCTGTATATCAGATTCTCTTTCCATGTTTGGTAAATTTTCTGGTATTATTTCCGCAAATAGTCTTTGCAGGTCATTAGTATTGACCCCTGCTTTTTCATTGATGCCTATTAATCTTATGTTTTTTTCTCTTGGCATCATCTTGCAGCTGTTGAATTGTTGTTTCTTGTTTCCTTTTTATTTTTAAGAGATCTTTTCTTTCATGATCATAAGCGTCCATGCTGTCCTCGAGGTCTAAGATTCTATCTTTAGCTTCATTCAAGCAGTTTTGCCAACTTTCCATGGAATTTTTCATTTCCTGAATTTCCCTTTGAATCTGTTTTATGCATTCTATTTGTGTCTTATATTGTTCATTCAAAGTTTCCATCATTTTCTTGTATTCTTCTGTTTTTTTATCTTGATCTTCTTTAGATACACACAGCATTTCTTTCATAATGATTGTCATTTCATTTTTTAGCTGAAAGATTATTTCTGATTTGAGTTTCAGATAGTTGTTTCTTTACTTCATTTGCTATTAGTTGAGAATGTTTAGTTGTGTAATTCCCAGTGTCTTCTGTTTCAGTGTCTCTTGTGTTTGTTCTCAGTGGGCTGGGGGACTGAGACTGCCTCTTGCTCTTTCTTTTTGTCATTTTCTTATAGGACCTGCATGGCTCGGCAGGCAGCCTCCCAATGGTTTGCACTGGAACCCTGTGCTGGGTAGAGCTTCAATCCTCCAATATCCTCTTGGCTACCCAGGCCTCCCCCCCCACCCCGATTATGCCGCTGGGTGCTTGTGTTCTGTGATTTTTGAGACTGGCCACATGTTCCCCTGATGTACTTTGTTGGGTTGCTCTGGGACACTGGGATGGACAAAGTTTGTATCCTCCCTGCAACTAGCAGAGTCACACCCCTGGAGCTTGAACCTGGGCCCTAGAACCTGGCTGTGTAGCTTTCAGAACCTCTGCAACCCAGGTGGCTAGCAGAGATGCACCGCTGGGGTGTGTCACTGGACCTTCAGCCTGACTGGGTGAAGTTTGGAATCTCCAGGACCCAGGCGGCTAGGCAGAGCACACTCCAGAGAGTGGCACCACCAGGACCTTGCATTTGGCTGTCTCAAGACTGGTCTTGCAATCATGAATTCCATCAGTTTTTGCTCGTCTTAGATGATCTTTATTTTTTTCTTATTTCTCTTATGCATGTATCATTGGTCTTAACTACAGAGTGAAAATGTTACACAAATGCAATGAATTGCTAAGAGAAATTTTGAAAGAATTAAACAGAAATCTTGGAAATAAAAAGCTCAATAAGTCAAATAAAAAATACAGTTGAAAGCCTCAACAACACACTGGATAAAATGAGGTTATGAATGTCTGAATTTGAATACAGGTCTTTTGAAATATTCATGTCAGAAAAGGGAAAAAAGAAAAAAAACACAATGAATAAAAAGAACCTTCGAGACCGTTGGCAGTTATTTTCTTTCACAATGTGGAATATGTCATTCCTTTCCCTCCTGGCTTATAAACTTTGTGTTGATAAGTCTGCTGCTTGTCTGATGGTGATACGTTTAAATGTGCCTTGGCAATTTTCTCTTGCAGATTTTAAAATTCATTGTCTTGGCTTTTTGAATTCTTTAATATGCCATAGTGAAGATCTTTTCTGGTTATGTTTATCTGGGATTCTGTGAAATTCCTGCACATGGATGTCCATATCTTTCCCAATAGTGGGATGTTTTCTGATATTATTTTACCAAATAGATTCCCTGTGCCTTTAACTTTTGCTCCTTGGCTTTGATATTCCAGAAACATGGATGTTTGTTCAGTAGTATCCCATAGGTCTCAAAGGTTCTTTTTATTCATTGTGGTTTTTTCTTTTTTCCCTTTTCTGACATGAATATTTCAAAAGACCTGTATTCAAATTCAGACATTCATAACCTCATTTTATCCAGTGTGTTGTTGAGACTTTCAACTGTATTTTTATTTGACTTATTGAACTTTTTTATTTCCAAGATTTCTGTTTAATTCTTTCAAAATTTCTCTTAGTAATTCATTGCATTCGTGTAACATTTTCACTCTGTAGTTAAGACCAATGATACATGCATATATCTTTATGTACTTGAGTCTCTCTTTCCTCATTAAGTAGTTTCCCACCATTTAGTTTATCTAATTTTATTTTATTTTTTTAGACATGGAGACTATTTCACAAAACCAAGATTCAATTCTAAAGCGAAGTGTTTCTTTCGAAGAATCATCTAATGGAATAATTATGACAATGCCTGCCAAAAATGTACATTCTTCCTTACACAAATGGAGAAGTGAGCATCAGTTTCATAGGAACCAGGAAAAGCAGGACATAAATTTGCCACAAGAAGCTTTTGTTCATATGACAGTCTACAGTGAGGAAAGGGACTGTGAATATAATGACAATAAGAAAAACTTTATGTCAGTTAACTCTATTTGGGGTATACAATCAGAAACTCCTGCAGAAACGAGATTCCCAAATGGCCATAAGTTTACAACTAACTTCACATTTAATTCAGACTCTGTGGATAAGCCACATTCAAAATATAATGAATGTGGAAATGCCTTGAACATTAATGCACATATTATTCAGTCCAACAAAAGGCATATTACAGTGAATTCCTATGAGTGTTATCAGTGTGGAAAAGCCTTTAGCCAAAGTTCATCCCTCATTAGACATCAAATCATTCACACTGGAGAGAAGCCCTATAGATGCAGTGAATGTCGGAGATTCTTTAACCGACACACAAACCTTACAAAACATCAAAAAATTCATACTTAGGCAAAAGCCTCTGAACGTAATACATGTGGAAAAGCCTTCGGTAAGAGTGAAAACAGTAATAAAATTACTGGACTCCATTCTGGAGATAATCCCTATGAGTGTGTTGACTGTGGAAAATCATTCGACCATAGTTCCTCCCTTATACGACATCAAATGATTCATACAGGAGAGAGACCATTCAAATGTAAGGACTGCAAGAAAACTTTCAACCAACATTCAAACCTTATTAAACATCAAAAGCTTCATACTCAAATAAATACTGGAATAGAAGAAATCCTGGATTACCTTCAGTAAGTGCAGTACTCACTCAATGTCATGGATATTAGAATCCCATGAATATAATAAATTTAAGGAAGCATTTGTCAAAAGTAATCCTAAAGTAATGTAACAATATTGGAGACAAATTTGGGAGTCTAGAGTTTTTCTGCATACTATCACCATAGAAATCTTTGTCTATCATTTTGATATGTTACCCTCACCTTTCTTTGGTTCATAAATAGGATTGTTTCTTGCATTCACCTGATTTATTGATGAAATGATATTAGAAAGCAGCCAAGAAATATGCTTGAAGTCAATGTTTAATAAACTGTGGTCCTTATGAGATAGTCACAATAAAACAGAAGCGTATGACAAATATAAAATAGGAGAATACTTTTAAGGACTGAAGTCTCTGAATTAATGACAAAGACTTAAGTGACTGCCAGTTATTCCCATTTATTCCACCCCTAACTATATCTTTAGCTGTCAGTTTCCTTTGGGACCAGAATTGGAGTTATCAATTGCAATGGGAAATTGGGTTATTGTTCATTTATATGTATTCTTGAAACCTACATTTTTAAAAAGTACTTTTTGAGATCTAGGCAGGAGAGACATCTATAGCCTGAGGTGAGATCTGTATCCCAGATTCTATGAGGTCAATAAAGTATCCTAATATTCTGTACTAAAACTATGTCTGCTGTAAGCTATTTCAGATCCCAAAGCCAAGTGGTATATCTGCCTCCCAAAAAACTTTATACTGGAGAAATTAGTGAATGATGATGGTAGCTTCTCATCAGAGTTCAGACTTTATTTAGAAGCAGGAAAGGTATACTATAGGGGACTTCTCTGAGAAGTTGATAAATGTCAAAAGTTCTTGGTTTTTTTGTGTACCTTTTACATCAGAACACAAGTTGTATTACAAAACCCGATACAAGAAGTTGGTGGGGAAACTCATGTAAACAAACATAAGGCAAATTTTTGGAGGAGCCCAACAAGAAAAAGACACTAAATATTCAATACAGAAACATCAAATCACTTATTGACATGGTAATTATAATAGATACTGACTTTTTTAAAGGTATTCTGAATCTATTTTTTAATAAACTAATTTTCTTTTAGGTAATGAAAAGATAAAAATACTATTTTCATCAATTATCTTTTCTCCCAACAATCAGCTATTTGTGCCTGTTTTAAAAAATCTCTAAATGTTAAGTTTTCTTTTAAAATTATGTTATTTTTAGTATAAAGTAACTTCAAGTATCTTTTTAGAGTGTGTTTATATTTTCTTGCAGGATATTTACAGGCAATTGATATCTTTTCTACCCTCTTCACATGCCCACTTATTTACTAAGTATTTGAATGTTATTGTATGCCATCAAAGGTGGATATCTAAGATGATTCACAAAAGAGTGGAGACTAGCTAGATTGTGTGGGGAGGGGCATGTTAGAAAGGAGAAATGATAAATGAAAACCAGGGAACAAAGCTACAGAGAGATGGCAGTACATGTTCCAGAAGCAGAAGTTCGTTGGCTGGAAGATGGCACTGAGTAAGAGGGAGTGTTCACATACAGGTACTACTAGGGAAGGACTCAAAGGCCTTATGAGAGATCTTATAAGCCACTCTAAAAATTTAGAATAAACAAGGTTCTTGTTAATCCCACAGTTATCCAGTACTCTAGAACAAATGATTAAAATAATAAGGAAAACAAATGACAATTCGGGAAGAAAATCATTTGCTAATGACTTAGTTGAACATGGGGACAATCTAATAAATGAACTGAGATGTGTATACCCACTTTCCTCAAAAACTATCCTGAATAAATGAAAAAGCATGTCTGGCTGAGAAGACTATTGTACAGCTATGTAATTGCCCTGTAATAATACAGGACATGCATATTATATAGGGGAAATAAATGTAACTCCCAGCCTGCTAGACATCTGATACACCAAGCTTATGTTCCCCAAAATCAAAGAATGAATTCTAGGGAACAACGGAAGTTAAGAGTTGGAAATTTTTGAGGGAGAGACAGCTTTTCCTGAGAGAAACAGGAGGGTGCCTGAGTGGGTTGCCTATGTGCCCACTACACAGAGGAAGTTTCATAGAGCAAAATCAGGGCGGGTGCAACGTGGGTTAAAGCTATGATCAACCAATAAGATTGTAAGTATAGCCACTTAAGTAATATTGATCCAATGAGGAAGAAAGTCATGTAGCAGGTGTACATGGAAAGAACAAAAAACTTCAGGAAGGGATAGATCTAGAGGTCTTAGTCACCCACCAAGGTGACTGATGCCTATCTAGATTATTTTGGACCAAAAATCCCTTGGGGAAGCATGTAGATTTGGTCACTCTGTCTTTATCTTAAGGCCTAGTCTCCAACAGATGCACCTCTGACCAAAGTTATAATCTGTTTTCATCTTTTGTATTAACTGTTTTGAGGGTCTATCCTGGTCTGATGGCCTATAGTATTTCTACCTAACATAGCTGTGTAAATACTACTACTTGAGCCGCGCATAGTGGCACATGCCTTTAATCCCAGCACTCAGGAGGCTGAGATAGGAGGACCGTTGTGAGTTCAAGGCCGACTTGGGCTACAATGTGAGTGTAAGGCCTGCTGGAGCTACATAGTGCAACCCTGCTTCAAAAAACCAGGGCTGGGAATTTGGCTTAGTGGCTTAAGTGCCTGCCTGGCAGGCACAAGGTTGTAAGTTTAATCCCTGGTGCTGCAAAAAAAAAAACCCAAAAAATTAATTAAATAAAACAAACTACTTTGTTTTTAAAAATTCTGTCAAATATTTGAGAATTTATTTCACAAGATGGTTACAAAGTTTATTTTGTAGAAGTAACAAGTTAAAGTAGCTGTAATCATTTTTTAAAGGGTAATAACAGCCGCGTTAGTAGTAATACAGTATGTGACTGGCCTAGAAATAGACAACTTTTGGACAAAATTGATTGTAGCTAGACCTAACGTGATTGTAAAGAGTCTGTGTATCAAATTATCACTTCAGATCAGCATGGAATAAAACAGTTAACTCAGTATTTACATATATACCATATGCAGATGCAATAACTATATGAATATAGAGAGTCTGCTAAAAAATCAGGAAAAGAAAAACTTACATGAATATTTTAACACTAAATTTATTGAGACATCATGAGACTAATACAGGTTACCTTTGGCCTCTACAATCAAAAGAGATGCTCAAAGTGCTGGCAGTTAGTTTGCAGACATTTATTAGTATGGTGAACTGCTGAAGTATATATACATTTTTTGGCTGGCTGAGTATAATATAAGTGATCATTAATGTATTAAAACCAAAAAAAGTTAAACATGCTGTGGAAAACTGGTTAAAACATTAAACAAATAATCATCGGGGAAATGCTCTATTTTAACCTAATAAAAACATTCATATTCTGGGCAGATAAAAAAAAAGGAGAAATAGAAATAATTTAGTGAGGCTGTTAATAAGTGTAATTCATACAATCAAGAATGCAAACTGCGGCTGGGCGTGGTGGTGCACGCCTTTAATCCCGGCACTCAGGAGGCTGAGGTAGGAGAAGCATTGTGAGTTTGAGGCCAGCTTGGGCTACAATGTAAGCACAAGGCCGACCTGAGCTACATAGTGCGACACTGTCTCAAAAAACTAGTGCCGGGAGTTTGGGTCAGTGGCTTAAGTGCCTACCTGGCAGGTGCAAGGTTGTGAGTTTGATTCCCGGTGCCACCTAAAAAAAAAAAAAAAAGATTTTATATATAAATATATATATTATATATATATTTATATATAAAAGAATGTAAATTCCCTTTCAGTAGGGCCCATTTCACATGTAGTGGGAGCCTTTAGAAAGTTAATACAAGGAAGGAACAGCAGTTAAGGATTCAAAAACAAGATGAATTCATATACTTCTCCACAGGATAGGATATGATGCAGTCAAGAACAATGAGAATTTAAGAAGATACCAGGCATCCAGCCTATAAAAGGAAGAGTACCTATTGAATTTAGCCTGACCACGCAAAGAACAAATATGGACGAGGAAACACCAGACTGAATGAAAGAACAGAGATATCTGAATACAGATGCTAGCACATGCCTCTGCCACAAGGGGAAAAAAAAGGCAGTGAAAAAATTATTTTGAGGAAAGTGAATGGAGAATTCTGGAAATTAACAAGTGAGATAAAGCTGTGCACGCCTTTAATCCCAGCACTCTGGAGGCTGAGGTAGGAGGAGCGTTGTGAGTTTGAGGCCGACTTGGACTACAATGTGAGCACAAGGCCAGCCTGAGCTACATAGTGCAACCCGTCTCAAAAAACTAGGGCTGGGAGTTTGGCTCTGGCTTAAGCGCCTGTCTGGCAGGCACAAGGTTGTGAGTTCGATCCCCAGTGCCAGAAAAAAAACAAATGATAGGAAACCTAGACAGTTTAAAAGATAATCTAAAGAAAGCAATTCACAGTATCAACTCTAGCTCCCCAACTGAGAGAAGGAAACACAGCCAGCATTAAGTAAGCTGGAATGTACCAGCAAACCCAGTCAGAGCAGCAGACAAGGTCCTAACTGCAGAAGTCAATAGTACTTAAAAAGTTTTAAGTCCAATTTGGAGAGCTGACTGGTCTAAAAATGACTCTTCTATTCCAAAGAAGGAACTCACTTTGGATTTACTCAACCTCCTAGACCTCACACACTTAAACACAGCCAACACTCAATCCCAGCTTTAAATTCCAGCTGCCAAAGCCTTGGGCTTGTATGACCTCACAACAAAGTAAGCAACTTCCTTCAGCATCTTGCAGCTTCAGAACCAGGAGCTACCCCTGCCTTGCTGGCACTAGGGAGGGTCTCCTCTCAAGCCCAAAATCATGGGACTGTAGCTATTGTTGTAAAGTCCTAGCTTTACCCATATGGATCCACTAGAAGCTGGAAAGACTCCACAGTTCCAGGAGTGCTACTGTCAGTGTCCCCAGTCCCCACTGACACCTGAGCTCAGCCAGTAAGAACTAGGAAAGGTTTCCTTCCCAGACCACAGCCTTGGGACTGCAGCTTCAGGTATAAAAACCCTTAGCTTCACTCAGACTTATCTCTGGGGACGAGAGGAAGTGCCTATATGTTTTTCAGCTCCAGACACAAGCCTTGTCTCCACCAGAACTTGCTCAGCATGAACAAGATACATTGCCACCACTACAGCTCTAGGCCCACAAATACCAAACCCACAAACCCCAGTAATGCCTGTGCTTAATCTATGGGACCAAGGATAAGTTATGCCATGCTCCATATGTCCAGTGGATACTAACTCCACATGCTCAATACACATGTCCAGGAAGACCAACTCCTCATGCCCAAACTACCAACTCCACATGCCCAAACTACCTGTACATGTCCAGGAAGACCTCGGGAACATCTCCACTGCCCATAAACTTTGGACCACAGTACTGGTGCCAAAAGCCCTGGTAGCACTTCCATAGGACCTGCAGTTACATCCCACAACTGAAAGAAAGCTGCTAAGACCACTTCAAGTCTCAGTACTAACTGCAATGATTTGTGGAACTCAAGGAAGTTCTCCTTTGTGCTCCATAAATTCAATTCCACAGTATGGAGTCACAGACCTTAGCATCATTTGTGCTCATTCAGAATCTAGGAGAACGAGCCAGATCCCAATCTTTCACCATAAATCATTGCCATTCACAGACTGTGAGGGAAGAAAACAAGAATTCACCAAGAAGCAAGCCCTCCCTGTGAACCAGTGCCATGTACAGGATGCCACCACCACCAGGAGGATAGCCAGACCCTAACCCCTTCTAGCACATGGAAACAAGAAGAGCCAACATCCCCACTCCACCCCCATAAGTGACTGGCTGATCCTGAGAAACACAGACTGCGATGATGGCTATTGAGGTGAAATGCAATTTGATGCTTGTGGAGTTTGGTATTTCACTGACTTTGCAGGTCTGGGGCTGGTGGTCTGATCATCTATTCGGAGGATAGTGGTACTCAGTCTAGCATCTATGGGGGATCTCCTTCTGAAGGTGGTAGCCATTGTTGATTCCATATTATCTTGTTTTGAAGTCCTGTGTCATTTTCCTTGCTTTGTTTGATTGGGTTTTATTCTGTTTTGTTTTGTTTGATTGGGTTTTATTCTGTTTTGTTTTGTTTGATTTTGTTATATCTGATGGCATGGGCAGCTATTTCAAAGATAGCAAGATACATTGCCACCACTACAGCTCTAGGCCCACAAATAGCAAGATTATGGTAGCTATTTTGGATTTACTATTGTCTTGTTTTGAAGTCCTTTATTGCATTCATTGTTTTATTCTTATTGATTGTATTCTGTTGTGTTTTGTTTGACTTTTACTATGTCTGAAGTTATCTGCAGCTATTTTGAGGAGAACTGGAGGTATTATGGTAACCATTGTTGATTTTTTATTGTTTTGACATCCTGTGTCACTTATGCTGGCTTGTTTTGACTGGCTTTATTCTGTTTTATTTTTATTGGTTTTATTCTCTTTAAAATTAAAAAAAAAAAAGAATCTAGGAGAGCTCCTGTCCCATTCTCTGGTTCCACCACTGTGGCTGCTGCTACCACAGGTCTAGGCCTCTCTGATATTCATCCTGAGAGTTAGGAAAAGGCTCCTTCTCATCTGCAGCCCAGGGACTGTGGCTACTGGTGCCACAACCTTGACATCACCTGTGCTTGCCACAAGGAAAGTAGGAACAATTCTGTCCAAATTCTGCACCACTGAGAGTGTAGCAGCTATCACAAACCCCAGTGCCATCAGTGCGCAACTCTGCGGCATCACATAGTTTTGGAGTCCTATGTCCACTGCGGAGTCATAAATCTACCTTGATGAGCTGCTGCAGGATACACTGTTGAGACACACATATTGATAGCATCAATCAAAGATGAAACTACATAGAGACAGTACTTTTGAACCCACATATGAACAAACCCAAGGCACCCATTCATCATACATTCACCTAAATGAAAAATCTTTTCCTACAAAAACTACATCAAAAAATTGGAAGAAACGTATTACACCAGATGCACAGATATCAATGTAAGAACAAAAGAAATGTGAAACATGCACTTCCAAAGGAGAAAGATACTCTCTAGAAAGAGATCTGAATTTGAAGGCATCATATGGAATGCCTGAAACAGAACTTGAAGTAATGATCCTAAGGAAGCTCAGTGAGATGCAAGAAAATACAGGTAACCAATATGAAGAAATGAGAACAATCCTATGAATGAGAAGCTCACCAAATTGATAGTAACTATTAAAAAGCATATCCTATGTATGTGGGATCCTGTAAAGCTATGCAGGAGCTGCCCCCAACAGCTCAGCAGACCTATCCCTGTGAAACACCCACATGGTGCAGCCCACTTTCCTACTGCCCAAGGAAGAACCCACATGGACCTCCTTGAACAGCTCAGCCTGCAGAGGCTTCCTAGAGAAAATGTCTGGCAAAGCTGCCACATTGCTGCTGCACCAAGCATAGCAAGGGAGCCCTACTCACCCACGGCTGAGACCTGTGGAGCAGTCAGGCAGTCAGTTCTGAGTGACTCAGCCTGCAGAGCCCTGAGAATCAGCAAGTGGCCACTACAGTTTTCCCTGAGCAACTTGGCTTGTCGAGACCCTGGGGAAGACTTATCCATCCTCCTGTGACCCCAAGAATCAGATGGTAGTTTGTTGTTAGGAGCACATCCCATCAAGGCCTTGAAAACACAGATGACTCTTCTACCTACCAAACCAGAGTCAGCATTCTGTTGTCTGCTGCAGTCTGTACTCGAGCATCATGCAAGCAAGTCATGAAAAAAATCAGTAAAAGTTACATAATAATGTTAAAGTTTATGATTTTGTGGAGCTGAATTACTATCTGTTCAGCACTTTGTGTGACCCATGGGCCATGGGTTGATCATGTCTGCTATAGACTTAACGGATCTAATAGACATTTATAGAATGTTTCACGCAACAGATACAGAACACATGAAAGATTCTTTAAGGTACATGTTGCAAAAAAAATCTCAAAATATACAAGCAAATAAATTTAGAGTTTTATTATAATTTACATTTTAATAGGAACTTTTGCTCTGAGCATGGTGAATTTGGTGACTCCTAAATGAATTGAATACTGACGGCAAGAGTGATGGGATTTAAATTTAAAGATCATGCTCTGGAAACAACTGTGTATCCGGTCTTGGGCTCTTTCTCTCTGGTCAGCATGCTGGGAAAGCCAGCTGTCATGATATGAGTGGAGCCCTATAGAGAAGGCCATGGCAAGGAGCTGATACCTCTAGCCATCAGTTAGTGAGGACGTGATACCTGTGAATTATTAAGATGACTACAACCTTGGATAACACCTTAACCACAGTCTTGTAAGAGACTAAGCCAGAAACATCTGAGCCACACCTGGAATCCTGACTCAGAGGAGATAAGAACTTGTTGGTTAAAGTTATTAGTTTTTGAGTAATTTGTTACCCATAACTACATAAGTCATATAATATTTTTTCAGATTCTCCATTAGACTCTTCAGTCCTACACTTATTTGACAAAATGTGATATCTACCACCATTAATCCACAATTATTTAGGGTAACTTGTTTATAATAAAATATACTTTAAAAATTATGGTTAGAATTGTTCATGTAGTAATTCTTCATTAACCAGTTGAAATTATTTTCCAGTAAATTGTCTCTTCATGTGTTTTGTTTATTTTCTATTAAGTTAATAGTTTTTTTTTCCTGACCAATAATCATGAGTTCATTGTACTTTAAGGAGATATAGATGTTATAGATGTATTTACTTGTTTGTCTTCTGACTGATGTATGATAAAATACAAAATAATAGTTAAGACTCTTGGCACAGGGAAGAATGATATTAAAGCTGTTCATAGGACTATAAAGAGGTGAGCCAGGCGTGGTGGCGCACGCCTTTAATCCCAGCACTCAGGAGGCTGATGTAGGAGGAGCATTGTGAGTCCTGGCAGGAGCGAGGTTGTGAGTTCGATGCCCCGGTGCCACAAAAAAAAAAAAAAAAAAGGATTATAAAAGGGTGTCCAAGAAGTATGGTCTCAGAGATTCACATTAGAAACTTTAAAATACTAGACTCCCCATCCCCATCCTACCATGCATCACCTTTGCTTGGGTCTACTGTACAAATAGGTTCTTTCTACATATGTAGCCATTAGTTTTTTGTGGGTTTTTTTTTTTTTTTTGGTTTTTGTTTCTTTTTTTTTCTTTTGTCTTTTGGTGCCAGAAATTGAATTCACGACCTCACACTTGCCAGGCAGCTGCTGTGCCAGTGAGCTATATCCCAGGCCTTTCCCCATATTTAGAAAAAACTGTTGCATGCCAAAACAGATGTATATCTCCTAAAGTTTGCAATCCCAGTTTAAAGAAAAAAAAAAAGTACATTATTTAAAAGTCCATGTAACAGGCCAAAGATACAGTTCAGCGGCACAAGTGCCTGCCTTGCAAGTGCAAGGTTGTGCGTTCGATTCCTGATACAAAATAAATAAATAAATGAATAAATAAATAAAAATAAAAACAATACAAGTCTATGTAACAATTCCAGGGAAGGACTCTTTATTATACTTGGGTAACACACTCAAACCCTTCACACTATGACTGGCCGGCCAGGAGTTACTTTTATATCCTCCTATTTGAAGTACAGAATTACAAGAAATAGTGGGGGACGATTCCTCAAAGGATATATGGATTCTAGTGTAAAATAGTTGTCCATAATATAGTGCTTTTGGCATGGATACTGTTCACTTTTTATCTACATCAATCATAACTTGTAGCTGATTGGATTCATGTGATTGTTTGTTTGTTTGTTTGTTTGAGACACGGTCTCACTCTATAGCCTTGAACTTTAATCTAGGCTAGCCTGGAACTCATAATCCTCCTGCTTCAACCTGCCAAGTTATGAATACAACATGTGCCACCAGTCCAGCTTCATGTAATTCTAATGCTGTGGTAAATTATCATGACAGCTTACATTACCATCAGGTATCTCGTTTCTGAACAGTGGCCCTTTTGGGGTGTGAGGAAATCAGCTTCTCCGGGATAGAACATATCTAAACCAACCCTGCTGAGGTTAAATGGATCCCAGACCCTTCCCACCAGCCCCCAGGACAAACCCGCCCAGCCCAGTGCTCTCAGCTCCCTGTTTGCAGTGGGAGGCAAGGGAACGTCCAAAGTCTGGCACTAGAAGATTTTTAGTGTGTGCCTCTAAACTTCGTAGCTTCAGCCCACCAATAAACAAGGAGAAAAATTTACTCTAAACCTCTGCTAGTCCTCTGACGTCCCAAGAGCCAGAGAGGGAATAGGAGACCGAAAGGTTTGAACAACCACTGCAAGAACAAACCCGCCCTGATGGACTTGTACTCCAACGCAGCCGGGGTGAAGGTTTATGGCTGCGGCCGGGCGCGACTTGCACTTGACAGAAACTGTAGCTTCGCAGAGCCTGCGAACTGCCGGCCCTCCACCTGCCCGAAAAGGGCCCAGCCACTAGTAGGTTTGAGGCTTCTGTGAACTTGTCAGGTCTGTGTGTACAGTGAAATACACAAAATTTCCCAAGGAAACCGAGTACCCCTTTATTGTGGTCCTCTTTGGTTTCTGTTGTAACTGTAGACTGCCGTAGCGAAATTCTCCACTGGATCTGACCCCTCCTTCACTTGGTGTCTGACGAATACTGACCCTTCAAACTGACCCGTGTGATTTCCTCACTACAGGGTAAGCTTCTTGGAACCTCTCAAAGCGATTGTGAAATATGATCAAAATGCATTATACACACTGAAACGCCCCTCAAATGTGAAGCTAAAGGCTGAATGTGAGATGAGGATGGAGGGTGGGAAGATGGTTAAAGTACGTTATGTGCTCATACAAAACTGCCAGAATGAATCCATTAATCTATAGGGGTTTTTTGTTTGGTTATTGCTGTTCTTGTTATTGTTTTATTGTACCAGCAATCGAACTCAGGATCTCGTGCTCGCAGGCAGGTACTTCGCTGCTGAGCTATATCTCCAGTGAATCCACTAATCTGTATAACCAATATACACTAATAATGTAGAGAGAGAAAAAAAAAGAAAACCATCACATGCTAAAAGGCAAAATAATTTAAAAATATTAAAAGATCCTTAAAATGTTCAGACAATTTTCAGAATCTGTGTGCTGTGAAAATTAAAATTCGAATAGCCAGGCATGGTGGTACACGCCTTTAATCCCAGCACTCGGGAGGCTGAGGTAGGTGGAACCAGTTGTGAGTTCGAGGCCTGCTTGGGCTACAATGCGAGTGCAAGGCCTGCCTGAGCTACATAGTGTGACCCTGCCTCAAAAAAAAAAACTAGGCCTGGGAGTTTGGTTCAGTAGCTTAAGCACCTGTCTGGCAGGCGTGAGGCTGTGAGTTTGATCCCCGAAGCCGAAAAAAAAAAAAATCATAATACATTATCATGTGGTATGAACTATTCCAGAGATAAATGTTTATGGTACCTTAGGAATTGTCTGAATGTCTTTTACAGCAAAGGCTACCTAAATTCAGAAAGGTCAAACAATTATCCCAATCTCATATCATCAACAACATATCCTGGATCCTTCCCCAGTGAATTCTTCAGATTTTTCAGATATCATGCTGTTTAGGGAAACTATTTTCAAGGATGCTAACATTCTGACTCATTTGATAAATGAATGAATGAACGTATTGGTTTGGTAGTGGGGAGTGAACCCAAGACCTTCACAATGAGCTACATCCCTGCCTCCCTCCCCTTTTTTAATCTTTTGCTTCTTGCAAACCCATTAAATTGCCAGGCTGTCCTCAAATTTACAATCCTCCTGACTCCACCTCCCAGAGTCCTGTGATTGCAGGCATGCACCACCACGTGACATTTTTTTTTCTTTTTTTTTTTTTTTTTTGTGGCTCCGGGTATCAAACTCACAACCTGACACCTGCCTGGCAGGCTCCTAAAACAGCCAAACTCCCAGTCCTATTTTTTTTGAGACAGGGTCGCACTACGTAGTTCAGGCCAGCCTTACTCACATTGTAGCCCAAGCCGGCTTCGAGCCCACAACGCTCCTCCTACCTCAGTCTCCCAAGTGCTGGGATTAAAGGCGTGCCCCAACACATCCGGCAACAATTCATTTTAATGCCCACTGAAACTCTCCTAGTCACTGGGATGTTTTTCAAGTCTTAGGGCCTCATAAAATGAACACACTGTAGTATCACCTTTTGGATTGGATTGTGTAGTTTTTTAGCCTCTGCATCACCTAGTACAGTATTCAGTAGACACTACAATTTGATCAATTGACTTGACAGGCATTTTTTAAAAATTTTATTTTAGAGATAGTAAAATCCAACAAAACATAACAGAACAAAGTCAATCAAAACAAAGCAGTAGAACTGGTATAGAACTTCAAAGCAAGATACTAGGAAAACAAGAGCTACTATAGTATATCTTGTTACCTTCACAATAGTTGACTATTCCATCAGGTATAGCAAAATCAAACCAAAAACAAAACAGAATAAAACCAAAACAATATGAAATAAAGCAAAAAATTTAATCAGAATAAAGCAAAACAATGAGAACAGTATTGAGCCCCAAAGACGAGACAGAAGGAAATTTCCCATATTTGCTACATTGCATACTGTCATCCTCCCAAGAGATGCTCAGGCTGCCGGCCCCAGGCCTGCAAAATCATCTCAACAATATAAGCATTTAGTTGCTTTATGTACCTTAGTTGCTATCAACTTAGCCGGTCCTCAGAACCAGCAGGTTGCTTACAGGGTGGGATGGTGGGGGGGTGTCTTAACTCTCAGCCCGTGCACTGATAGGGGCATGGGAGACACAGATCTTTCTCTTCCTGGAGTCAGCATGGCTCACGCCACTCACCAGGAAGGCTGGCTAGCTGTCTTCCGGTTGGATCCTCCCTTTAACAGGCATTTCTGACAGCATTTGCTGACTCATACTTCTACCAGAATTTCAGATGGCAATGAGTATTATTTCCAATCCACACTGATCTGTTTGTTGACATTGTGTAGAAATATGTCTTCATAAAAAATCATCTGAACTCAGAAAATCTAGCTCTTAATCACTGGGTTATATTTTCTGCTAAAACTGCTCATCCTTCTTGAAATACTTTTCTTCCTTCCCCTTATCCTCCACTTAGAACCACCATCTCTGGAAAACCAACCCTGACTCCCCAAGGATGGGTGTGACTATTCCCATGGCACAATTTGAATTTTATATTCTCTAGATAAAAAGTCTAGTCTTTCCAGAGTAGCTAAAATCCCAGCATGAAAATATTAATACAGAAAAACATTTCACTGTCCTTAAAACATTATATGCTCAAACACAAGCTTCCACAAGCAAATTTCTAGATCTGTAAAGTATGTTGGACTCCCTCTTAGTTATTAAAACACTACCTAAAATTGTTTTAAAATCACCTCCCATATACTCGTATATATTCAAAATTTGATCATTTCTTTCTCTTCTACTATTGATACTTTAATGTTTTCTTTTAGGGACTACTGCAGTATTTTCTGACTAGTCTCCCTGCTTGATCTTTGTGTTAAGTCAAATCTTAACACAAAATTCAGAGTGGGACTACTAAAATTTAAGTTAGATCATGTCACATAAAACCCTCAAATGGCTTGTTTTACTTCAGGAAAATATCAAATGTCCTTAGAATGACTTTAATCTCATTCCCTATTTTCCTTCTCACTCACTTTGCTATAGCACATTCTTGATACATTCCTTGCCAGTTTCAGACCTTTGCACTTGCTGAATCCTCTGAATTATTTTTCCATAGTTCCATAGCTTACTTGCCCCTTAAATCTTTCCTAAAATATTATACTTGACCAACCTAAAACTACAAACTTCCCTACCACACTCACATCTTCAATTTATTTTTCTCAACACTCATCAATATGCAATACATGCATAATTTTTTGAGACGCAATCCCACTAATTTGTAATCTTCCTGACTCCTCTCCTGAATAGCTCCCAAACTGTATTAGTAATACAAGCAGTCAAGGGCATTCAACATTCAACTGCTCTTTTACCGTCTTTAATCCTTAATGGTTGGATCTTTTTGTTCATCTTTGTCTTTTTCATTTTCTCATTACTATCAACTTATTTATCCACAATTCTGTTCATTGCCTCTTAGACACAGCATTTTAAATTTCCCTTAAGTCCTTCTCGTTTCTGGGTCTCTTTTAGAAACTTAGGAATTTCTACTTTAGCTTTAGTGAGTTTTCTATTATACTACTGGGTATACCAACTTTTTAAAAAGTCTCCTCTAAAGCCTGAGAACTAATTTTCAGGGCTGTAGCTAAGCCTTCACAATGTTTTCTTCAGTTTCCTCTTAATTCTCTAGAGGTCCACTTAACTACTTTTTTTTCCTCTTGGGAAGTAATATCTAAACATACTTGTACATTAATAGTTAGGAGTTGTGTATTCATATTAACTACTCCATTTTTATAATGGACAATACTCTTCTCACATAATTAGCTTGAGGGTTCACTGTTGCACACAGCTGAGTTTAATTCTGTTCCTGAGATATTTCTCTATTATCATTCTGTTCTATTGAGATGAAATTCTACTGCATAGAATCTTCAACTGCTGTCCACATTCTTGAATAATCTAAATGTACTTCTTGTTATGGTATCTGAGTCTATGAATAAATGTGGGAAACTGGACAGATGGGACGAGAGGGCATCACAGTTCCCTCAAAGTGTCAAACCTCCACAACAGAACAATGGTTCCCAAGTTTTCTCATTGACACAAGTAACATTTCTACATTTTTTCTATCTTTTATTAGGTGGTTTTTGCAGCATACGTTACTTAATTCCACCAGTCTCATTGTTAATTCTTCCATATTTGAGCAATATTACTTACCAGTTTAAAATTTTGCATTCTATTTTTTGTGATATATTAGGAACTTCACAGGTGTCATGGTCTGGATCCGAAATGGCCCTCAAAGCCTCTTTAGAAGATGACTGGATTATGAGAATGTTTTAGCTGACCTTGCTGTTGGGGGGGTCTGGTAAGACGAGGTAGATCACTGGGGCATGACCTGAAGTGTTCATCTCCTTCCCTGGCTCCTCCCCCCACTCTCTGCTTCTTGGCTGCCTTAAGATGAGCAGCCTTTCTCTGTCCAGGCCCTTCCACCATGACACTGACCATACGAAGACTGAAAATTCTAAAATATGAACCAAAATAAACCTCTTCTTCAAATTCCAAGTGTTATTTTGTCTTAGTGACAAGGTAAGTGACTAAAACAGCGAAGTAAAGGTTGTTGCTTCACAGATGGTTAGCCACTTTCCATTCAAACCAAGACTTAAATGCTTTGACGTCAGTAAAAGTACAAAGTTAGACTTCGTATCACTTCTTGCACATTAAAATACACTGGAAAGAGACTACCATGAAGCAGCATTTTCTCCTTAAATTTATATATTTTTATGATTATACAGAATACATATAGTACATAAACTTTAATTTTAAATATATTAATCCTCCTAGTTATCTCCTTTTGAAGAAAATTCTTAGTGGGAGTTAGGAGAAACTTGTAATTGTTGCTTGGGATTGTGCTTTTCATAAGCTTTCTTTTCCAGCAGCACTGAGTTTAAAGTTTAAGATTTGTTTAAGCTATTAACTAAGTGAGCAAGATTTGTAAGGTTTCTCTTCCATGATTATTGTGAAGATATGAATTCTGACCAAATCCCTTATAATATTCATAGAATTTATAATTTTTTTTTCCCATATGGGCTCTGATGCATTTGAACAGCTGAGCCATGACTGAAACCCTTACCACACTTTAAATACTGATAAGGCTTTTCTCCTGTATGGACCCTCTGATGGATACAAAGGTTAGAGCTGTGACTAAAGCTTTTTCCACAATCATCACACTTTCAGGGCTTTTCTCCAGTATGCACTCTCTGGTGAATGAGAAGATGCGAACGCTGATTGAATCCCTTTCCACACTCCGCACATTTATAAGGTTTCTCTCCAGTGTGTACCCTCTGATGAGTGTGAAGCTCTGAACTCTTGCTGAAGCTCTTCCCACATTCATGACAAGCGTACGGTTTCTCCCCCGTGTGGGCCCTCTGGTGAATTCGGAAGTCTGAGCTGTAACTAAAGTCCTTCCCGCAGTCATGACATTTATAAGGCTTCTCTCCCGTGTGCACTCTCTGATGAATTCGGAGATTTGAGCGACAGGTAAAGCCCTTACCGCACTCCTCACATGTATAGGGTTTCTCTCCAGTGTGTACTCTCTGATGAGTCTGAAGCTTTGAACTCATGATGAAACTCTTCCCACATACCTGACATGTGTAGGGCTTCTCCCCTGTGTGGACTCTCTGGTGAATTCGAAGGTCTGAGCTGTAACCAAAGTCCTTCCCACAGTCATGACATTTATAAGGCTTCTCTCCTGTGTGCACTCTCTGATGAACCTGAAGATTTGAGCGCCGGGTAAAGCCCTTACCGCACTCCTCACATTTATAGGGTTTCTCTCCAGTGTGTATTCTCTGATGAGTCTGAAGCTTTGAACTCATGCTAAAGCTCCTCCCACATTCCTGACAAGTATAGGGTTTCTCCCCTGTGTGGACTCTCTGGTGAATTCGAAGGACTGAGCGGTGCCCAAAGTCCTTCCCACAGTCCTGACATTTATAAGGCTTCTCTCCCGTGTGCATTCTCCGATGAACCTGAAGATTTGCGCGCCGGGTAAAGCACTTACCACAGTCATCACATTTATAGGAATTCTTACCTCTCTGTACTAATTGATGAATTTGAAGATTTGAGCTCTGACTGCAACCCTTACCACACTCATCACACTTACACGGTTCTTCTCCTGTGTGGAGTCTCTGATGAATGGGAAGTACTGAACTCCGACTAAAACTCTTACTGCACTGATCACACTTAAAAGGCTTCTCTCCTATGTAAAGTCTCTTGTGAATGTGAAGTAATGATTTTCTACTGATGTCTTTATCACACTCTAATTTATAGAGTTTGATTTCTTTGTGGGCTCTTTGATGATTGTGAAGACGAGAGATCTGACTAAAGGTCTTACCACATGCACTACAGATATAAGATATCTCCTCTGCACAGACCTTCTTGTGAAAGTGAACTTCTGAGCTCTGACTAACGTTACTACCAACTTCATCACATTCATACAGCTGCTTCCTAGTGTGGATTCTTGGATGCTTGTATAAATCTGATCTCTCAGAGAAGCATGTGCTGATAGAAGGCTGATAGAGCTTTTCTCCAGGATGATTTTTCTTGTGCAGAACATACTCTGAGTTCCAAAAATAAACTTCTTTACATTTAATACATCCACAGCATTTTTCTTGCATAGAGTCTTTCAGTAAGTTATTCTGGCACATGCCCCCAGTGTACTCTGGAAAGGCTTCCATCACTGGGATATAAAAGTGCTGAACTATAAGCTTCTTGCTTTTTTCTGTGGAAAGATTCTTTCTGCATGTATGAAGCTGATATTGGTGCCCTTGAAAACCATGGGAATCACTCATGCAGACTTCTCTAACATAGTCTTGATTATTTTTTGTTTTTAAGAACTGCTGAGGTATACATTTTTTGTATTTTGAGCTAGTGGGGTTTTTGCCTTCAAAAGTCAGTCCATAGTTCTCACAACATAGTGCTTGTGTGGAGAAAATTAACAACTCTTGACACTGGGAGGGGTCTTTAGAATCTCCCTCTTGAATGGTTTTCTCATAGTTCTGATTCTCATATATCTGAATGCCAGTATCCCTCCAGCCTTGCCAGCAAGGAAAATTTTCATACTCTAAGAATTTGAGTATTTCTTCTTGTGGTCTGTAGCTCTCATTCAAGTTTCCTAGAAAAATAATCAGATACTTCAGTGATGATATAAAAGTTTGTGCTTAAAAATTTCTAAGCATCTGTATCAAAGACTTCTAGAATGATTGGAATACATGTGTAGAAGGCAGTAAAAATGAAGGGTTATGACTTTACCTACTCTGTTGGGCCTAAAATTTATTTTGTTAGTTGATGTGTGTACTCACTTATTCACTCATTAATTCATCCCATAAACATATCTTGAGCATCTAGTTACCAGGCACTACTAGAAATAAGACAGGAAGGACAATTTCTTCATTGAAATAATCTAAAACATTGAAATTTAACTATATAACTTTATTTTGGCATTATTACAATAAATGAAATACACTGCTTCTATTTTTTCTGCTCTAGAATAGTGTGAAGACAAGGGTTGGGTAAAATGGCTTCATAACTCTCTACTTTTTATTTTTGGGGTCCTCTTTCTACACTATTTCTAGGCTTAGCTACCCAATTTTGTCACTGAGACAATAGCAAAAGTGTCACAAGCAGAAACATGAGAAGTGCCTGTCTTCTTGCTTGCTGCTTTTAAAAATCCTGTGGTCACCATCATGTAAATGAACCAGGGATAGCTTGTTTGAAGAGAGACCTGTAGTCAAGGTATCCCTATTATCTCCACTGATACTGAGCCAACTGGCAGAAGCATGTGAGTCAAGTAACTAAATTCATCTTTTAACATCCAGCCCCAACCAAGTTTCTCTATAATAGAAGATTTAATCAGCCAATAGGAATCATAAAAAATAGTATCGTTTAAGACATTAAATTTGAAGCGGTTTGTTATAAAATAAAATACGAAGAAAGAACAAATTTAAGACCACGAAAATTGACCATATATAGAGATCTGGGTTTTAAGGGTAAATTCAGAAGATAACTAGAAATAATCATAACTATCTAGGTAATTACATAAGTCTACAAGTCTCAAAAAATGTTCCACTTTACCTTTTTCTGGTTGAACATTCCTAATACAAAACAGAAATCTGAACTGTGCTGAAATCCAAAACTATGAAATGTTGACATGCTCAAAAAATTTCAGATTTTGAAACATTTCAGATTTCAGATTAGGGATGCTCAAGTAGTACAGTATTCCAAGTTAAAAAACTCCAAATCTGAAACACATCTGCTCTCAAACATTTTGGACAAGAGAAATTCAAACTGTATTTCTTATCTGATTTAAAACACATTTTTGAAAATCTGTATTCTACCACCTCAGTACAAGCACCAGATAAGGAATATAACTGCTACTAAAAAAGCTAAATTTATTTGCTGTGAGCTGGGATAACTTTACCTACTGACATGACATTTGTGTAGTTCTCCCACATGACTTCCCAGTAGAGATATTTTTTGGAAGAATCTAAGAATTTCCACTCCTCCAAAGTAAAAGTAATAGTCACATCTTCAAATGTTACTGCCATCTGGCTTCTCAAGAAGAAATCTAGGTGTGAAGACATACAAAAAGATGTTTAGCAGATCACATAAGTGGTAAAGAAAAAGAACAGGAAATAAAAAAGAACTCCAATAAGGAAAAAAACCAAAACATGTACAGAGACATAACATCTGTAGGTTAAATGGCCAAATACCAATTTCCTACTCCAATCCGTGTTAGCTACTCTGCAAAGCTCTATTTTCAAGACTGTATGACTCTTCCTCTTTCATGATTTAGTCTTTTATTTTGGCGGAAATTAACCAAGTGATATTAATCAAACCTATGAATATAAGCCTGATGAAAAGTGAGAAATAAGCCGGGTGTGGTGGCGCACGCCTTTAATCCCAGCACTCTGGAGGCTGAGGTAGGCGGAGTGTTGTGAGTTTGAGGCCAGCTTGGGCTACAACGCGAGTGCAAGGCCGGCCTGAGCTACACAGTGCAACCCTTCCTCAAACAACTAGGGCTGGGAATTTGGCTCACTGGCTTAAGCGCCTGTCTGGCAGGCGGGAGATTGTGAGTTCGATCCCTGGTGCTGTAAAGAAAAAAAAAAAAAAAAAAAA
>RJWM01001049.1:0-100496 GCA_004363535.1 Dasyprocta punctata | reverse complement strand
TGTACAGTGAAAAAAAATTTACTCAGAATTGAGCTGCCTCATTGTTCCTAAGACTGATTTTTTAAAAAATTCTAAGGCTTTTGGAGGTAATCTCTTAGTTTTCCTCTCTGAAACTATCTTAGGACATTTTTTTCCCACTGATCCCTTAGTTGTATCCAGTAGGCATTACAACTGAGATTCTGCTTATCAGCACATCAAATTTTCTCATTTCTCCTCCTTCTCTGATTTCTCTCATTTAAAACACTGGACTTCAACTAAGTCACCTATTAGTCATATGCATTCTGTCAGATGCTCTCTTTTTGCTCTGTTCATTTTCTCTTATATTATTACCTTTTTGTTCTATCACCTGGGACAGTTTACATTCCAATTTTTACACTTTTTATTTGAGCAATTATGCTTTAATTTCTAAGAGATTATTTTTCATTCTTATGGTGCCTTTTCTTGGTGTCGTGTTCTAATGTTACAGATACCTCTAAAAATGTTCTGAAGATATTTGTTATATGGATACATTTTAATTAATACTATTTAGAATTTATACTGAGTTCTCTTCTGTTGTATTTTATTTCCTTAGTCACTGACCCATCCCACATGTATTTTAATTTCTCAAGACTGAAGATTTATAATTAACATGAAATCCAATTAAATAAGATTACACTGCAAATCGTAATACATACAATAGCAATAAAATATAAATTCTTAAAAACACTTAAAGCCTATATAATTTTTGAATTTAAGGGACAAAAAAGGGTTGAAAAAGCAGGAAGACTTCCTTAATCTTGGGAAGAATATATAAAATTTTGCTCTTACTAAACTTATCTCTAATTTCAATGTGATTCAATTAAGATATTAACAAGATTTTGATATGAGAGATGAAAAGATCACAAACTGATTTCTAGGTAGTTTTTGTGAGAAAAATAAAACTGTGAAACAGTAATGAACAGAGGAGACCAAATTAATGGTGTCTTCTCATTGCTGAGACAAAATATCTGACACCCACAAGTTAAAGAAGGAAAGGTTTATTTTGGCTCACAGTTTGCAGAGGTTTCAATCCATGGTTGGCTGGCTCCAAGGCAGGGTAGCATGGCAGAAGGGCATCACAGAGAAGAAACAGCCCATGGCAGAGCAGACAGGAGGCAGGAGGCAGCAGGCAGCAAGCACCAACAGCCTGCCTTCTTTCTGTCCCTTTATATTCCACCCAGGTTATAAGCCTTTTGGGTGGTACCACCCATATCCAGGGTGGGCCTTCCCATTATCCACACCAAAACTATGATAAACCAATTAGTGGACTAATTCAGTACCACACACCCTTAATCCCACTATCACACATTCATGATCCCACCACCTCCCAAAAGCCCCAAGTATGAGCACATGAGGCTTTGGGGGGACATCTAAATATAAGCTATAAAAATGGTATATTAAAACTAAGAAAGCCTCTGTAACTATACTGTAGGTTTGACATAGGACTAAAGATCAACAGAAAAGACTAAAAACCCAGAAACAAATCCAAGACACAGAATTTTAAACATGGTAAGGATGATAGCAAATTTGTGGAGAAAAGATGACTTGTTTAATTAATGATGTTGAGATAAATGGATATAAATTTTAAGCAGAAAAGCTAGATTCTCTGCACCAATTTTTATGTCATAGTGACTAAAAAGAGTTATATTGGATATGGTTTAAATTTTAAATAGCAGTTAACTTCTAGTGAGTTCTTTTCATAAATAGAAAGTTAGCATTGTGCTCAGTATTTTTTTACATATATGATCTTATTTAACCTTCACAGTCATACATAGTAGACTTTCTCATTTTAAATATGAGAAACTGTTTAAATAACTCAATCTAGTCCTCACAACCAAGAGGTGGTAGGCATGAAACAAGTGTAGGCAACAGACACTACATTTTGACTAATAGTCTACACTGATAAAACATACTGACGGTATATTCAGTCTCAAAAATTTATTACATGTAACTTTTACTTCATTTTTTCCAAAATAGAAATCATCATGTCACTTTGTGGAATATTTCCAACATATGATCTATTTTTCTTTTTCTCTTCACCCTCACTGAGTGAAAAAGACACACTACATTCCCCCTACTGCCCATGAAATGTACTACATACAAGAAACAACAATAAAAATACCAACAATAAAAATATAATAATTGAGAAATGGATCCAGGAAACAGGGCAGCCTCAAAAGTGATCTACATGTACATACGTAGGTATAAAAAATGTTAGTAATTTTGCATATGAAAACACCATAATCAGCCGGGCGTGGTGGCGCACGCCTTTAATCCCAGCACTCGGGAGGCTGAGGTAGGCGGAGCGTTGTGAGTTCCAGGATGGCTTGGGCTACAACGCGGCGCAAGGCCGACCTGAGCTACACAGTGCGACCCTGCCTCAAAAAAACCAGGACCGGGAGTTTGGCTCAGTGGCTTAAGCGCCTGCCCTGGCAGGCGCGAGGCTGTGAGTTCAATCCCTGGTGCCGCAAAAAAAAAAAAAAAAAAAAAAAAAAAAAAAAAAAAAAAAAAAAAAAAAAAAAAAAAAAAAGAAAACACCATAATCAGTGGAGATGTTACTAGAAAAATTCAGTAACTAGGAAGAAAAAAGAATGTTATGGTCTGTCATTTCTCACATCAAAATAAATTTAGATTTAGGAATTTAGCTGTTTTAAGGTACTTGAAACTATAAAAAATGAGGGAAATGAAAGTAATTATATGTGTTAGATTTGAGGATGAAGCAAGAAATAGTATTTTGTTTTACATAAATTTAAAAATTACATAAACAAAAAAACCCTTAAAAGGCAAGAGGCAAATTCAGAAATTCAGAAAGATATTTATAGCATACAAAAAAAGTTTATCTTTTACATAAAAGAGTACCTACTACCAAATGAAAACTAAAAGTTTAGTACAAAAAAAGTGATGTGTGTCAATAGGTAGTTCATCAAAGAATGCAGACAGTCTAAGTCAAACAAGGTTAATCTTCATAAAGAGTAAGGGGAATTCAAATGAAGGCGATTTTTTTTTTAAATACCAAATGCTAGTAAAGGATTAGAGAAATCAGACAGTTCATCAAATTGTCATAGAAGCTGAAGTTCATGTAATAGTTTCCAAAAAGATCTTAAGTTTTTCAAAAGCCTAAAATATGTTATATCCATTGATTCTTTTTCTATTTCTCAGAGTATATCTTGAGACATTAAAACAACACATACTTAATAAATTATATATAAGACTATTTTAGAAATTGTTTGTAATAGTAAAATATTAGGAAATATTTAAATTTTCACCAATAAAAGAAAATGTAAAGAATGGTATATACCTAGAATGGAACATTAGTCCTAAAAACTCATGCTACCCAAAAATGGGTGGAAAAGTGCGCATTATATGTAACTTTCATGTTATACAAATAACAGCCATTCATATATAACAAATATTTACTCAGTGCTTACTATATACAAGATACGGTTCTGTATATTTGAGAATACTACCTGCCCTCATGACCTGTTTTTCACAATTTATACATACACACATATATAAAAATATACATATTTTAGACAAGCCTATGCATATACTCGGATATATAGTATATGTACATACATGTGTACACACATACTAGTGCTTATCCAGATTAGTAAGTATGTCTATACACTAAGTATTAGATAGAAGATCACAAATAAAAACACCCAAATGTCAATAACCGCTGCCTTTGGTGGACATGAGAGGGACTGTTGGTAGTGTATAACAACAACTAAGACATCAAATATGAATACCTCTCCACAAAGTGACTTCACCTTAAACATTACTTCCTGCACGTAGTGTCCTCAGATTCTTTGTGTGTGTGTGGCGGAGGGAGAGTGCTAGGGATCAAATCCAGGTTCTTGCACAGGCTAAGCAAGCACTTTTCCACAGAGGCACACTGTATAATGTGGTTTAGAAATTAATCTCATATGCTATATTACTCAATGTGGAAACATTTTTAAATTTATCTCAGAACACCAAGAACAGTAAGAATTATACGCATTGTAGATTTCAGTGACTGAGTAAGTAAATTTTCGGAAAAGACACTGGGAAGAAGCCAGGGGCATCCTGGAAAGGTGGCCTGGAACAGTTGTTCTCTAACTGAGGTACATGTGCTATGCAGTCTGATCCATCCATCTTCACTGCTACTTTCACTACCTATCTACAGATAGAGAAGTCAGGGCATCTTATAAATGAGAAAAGACAATCCTACTCACCACAGAGATCAGATCAACAGAAAAAGTGTGTGCATTCCTTCCTCCTTTGCGCTCCTCTTTTTGGGGAGTGGTGGAATATTGCCCCAGATGAACTGAAGACCAAAGAAAGAAAAAAATAAGCATGACTTAATTTCCAAACTCACTAAAATTCTCACACACTAAAAGAATCTGACCCCAAATCTCCTAGAAAGAGGTCATAAAGAGCCAAGGAACATTCCTGTTCCACTTCAACAATTAGAGAAGAGAACTGTGAGCACTGGCACTTTGTAATTTATTTCTGACTCTATGCAAATTTCAAGGAATTCAAGTCTTTTTTTTTTTTTTTGGTACGGGGATCACATAACCTCGTGCCTGACAGACAGGCGGCACGTAGGCCACTGAGCTAAAACCCCAGCCCTATTTTTTGAGACAGGGTCTCACTATGCAGTTCACAATGGCCTTGAACTCACTCTGTAGTGTGGGCTGGTCTCCAACTCACAAAGATCCTCCTGCCTCAGCCTCCCAAGTGCTGGGATTAAAGGCATGCGCCACCACATCTGGTTCAAGAAATACAACTCTTAAGAGGTGAAAACACAGAATTTGATTTCAATTTGGCTCTCCTAAGGCCTCAGATTTTTTTCTATGTAATTCAGTCCTTCTGAGCCCCAAGGTTTTATTAATTTAAGATTATATAGTTCATTTATATATATTAATAACGTCAATAAAACATAAATAGCAATTTAAGTAGTTTCGTCTACTCTTAAGAGTTTTTCTCATATTTTGTTGAATAAATTTAAGGAGAAAATAATTCCACTCCCCTCCCCTACTTACTACAACAAAATACTGGATTTACTATCACAGCAGTACCTAATTTCTGGAGAAAGATCGAAGTTCCTGAACAATCTCAACTCTGCTATCAACCTCTTGTTGGACTTTAAAGACCAAACTCCTACACCTTCCAAAGTCTCAGATGAGACTCAGTTTCGTCACCCATAAAGTGTGAACATGGGCCTTTGCCATCAGGTCCGTCCTTACTGAATGCTGGTAGGTTCTGGGAAAAAAAACATAAGCAAAGTTCCCTTTCGCTAAACAAAAAGGAAATTCATGAACGCTGAGAGACAGGTCGGATTCCGACGCGGGCTAGCAGGATGCTCGGTCTAGCAGGATGCTCGCGCAAGAACAGTTCTCAAACCAGGCGTGGTGGCGCACGCCTTTAATCCCAGCACTCAGGAGGTTGAGGTAGGAGAAGCGTTGTGAGTTCGGCCGGCTTGGGGTACAACGTGAGCAAGGCCGGACTGAACTACACAGTGCGACTCTGCCTCGAAAACGAATAGGGACGGAATCTTGGTTCAGTGGTTGAAGCGCCTGCCTGAGAGGCGCGAGGTTGAGGTTCGATCCCCGGTAACCCGGAAAAAAAATAGTTCTCAAGGAGCAGGAGCTCAGGGCCAGCACTGGTCGGCCTCCCGCGAGCGTGCGGGCCTAGGCCGGGGCCAACACCTCCCAGCCAAGCACCCAGACGCTGGGACCCAACCTGCCGCTGCCCCCATCACTCCCTCCTCCCTCCTCCCTCCCCCCGCGGCCTTCACAGGGAGCGCAACTGCTAGGGACCCGCCTCCGGCGAGACCCGGGATTTCCAAATCGCCTCGCTTCTCTAGCGCCGACTCACTTTCCTGCCGCTTTCACTTGAGCCACAGCTTTTCCCGTCCCAGTCCGCCTCTCACTCGAGCCTCTGAGGGGACCTCGGAACCACTTGAAACACACCGCCAAACAACACAAGGGCCGGGCCGCAGCCCCGCGGCCCCAAAGGGAAGTCCCAGACCTCCGCACCGCTGAGACGCTTGGGGGCGTGTCCCAGGCGAAGGGGCGGGGCGGGGACGAGAGCGCAGCAGACGTGACTCCTGATTGGCCAGATCTCCGGCTTCCCTCGTTGGAGGGCGGACCCTCGGGCGCTTCAACGCCTTGGCTGGCAAATAGTGTTTTGTTTTGTTTTGTTTTGTTTTGTATCCCAGGCCGCCCGGTAACTCATGGCAGCCCTCCTGCCTCGGCCTAACAAGTGCTGGGATTACAGGGGTGGCCACCATCCCCAGTTTAATGCCATGGGTGGAACGAGGCATTTCTGTAAGCAGTGGTCGAAGAATATGGAGGACATTTAAACTAAAAAAACAAAAACATGCAAACAAAAACCTTATTACAGTAAAAGACTACATAAAAGTTCAACGCGCTTAGGGCCTGGGAAAGAGGGCGAGCGTGAGAACTCAGGGAAAGGAGGTGACTGGCTTCAGAGAGCTCCGGGACCCTCACAGACTACAGATACGCAATCTCTCCACCAGAATCCGAGGAAACACTTGCAGAGTCACCTTTGCTTGGTGAAGGATGGCTGGGCTCGCTATCCCGTGCGTTCAGCAGAATGGGTACCCTAGTAGTCCTGGCCCTAGCTAGCAGTGCTCCTAAACTCAAGATTGGAGTGTGGGTAGGACAGAGGTGAAGCACTGCAAAGGAGCCCCTCCTTGGTGTCCCGAGACAGCGGAAAGAGTCTGAAGTGCTTGTGTTTCTTTTATGTAGTCCAGTGTGTTGTATTAGGAAAATGTTTCTGCTTCCTTAAGCCCTCTCCATCAAAATTATGCAGTATCAGTCATATCTTAACATATTATTAGGCAAGAAAGTTTTGGTAGGGTAATTAAAAGTGAAGGACTCTTCGAATTCTAATATGAATACATCACTTATTATTGATGTGACCTTGGCTGAATCACTTAACCTTAATTACACAATCTGTGTTAGGTTAATAATAACAGTAGTCTACTAATAGCACAATAACAATAACTACTTCACATACATGTTAGAATTAAATGCTCGTGTAGTTAAAATGCTTAAATAGGTCCTTGGCACGTAGGAAGCACCATAAATGTTAAGTATATATTTACAGTTGAATGGTTAACGGATGTGAATAATTCAGAGTGTGTCTGACTGGGCCCCACCACAAAATAACCACTTGAATTTCTTACACTCTCATGTCACATTTGGAAAATTATTATTTGTGGGCCTTTTCCTGGCTTGATTATTCAGAGACAATGACTTACTATTTTAACAAATGAGGTCTTGTCTGACCAAATTTCATAGCTTTTTTTTTGTCAGTTACTTGACAAAATTTCATAGCTTTTTTTTTGTCAGTTACTTGACTTGATGTAGGCAAGTAATTTAACATTTTACCTCAGTCTTCTCAACTGTAAGATGAAGATTTCAATGTAGTTAAATCAATACAGTTGGTAAAGTCCTGAATGCATGGACATTCACCAGTAAGAATGAACATGGGAGTTGGATGGCCCTACACTCTGCTTCCAACCCACAGAATATCAGTGGTTATTATTAAAGAATAATATGGATAATCCACTTAATTTCAATATTTCTGGCACAAAAAGATATTTGGTATTCGTATCCTCATCTTCTCAAATACTGTGCTTTGAGACTGCATTATTTGGTATCAGGATATGAGAATCATAACTGGGCTTTCAGTTTTTTAAAACTCATTTTAAAGGAGAAGTGAAACCTAAGATTTTGTTTCAACTGAATTCTAATTAAGAATAATTCTTATTGTCTTTGCCCCCATACAACTAATAATGTCATCTCTATGCTAAGGTCAGTGAAACTGGGAAAAGTCAGGACTTTTTTACACAAATATAAATGAGTCTCCCATTTCATAAAGTCCATCACAGAAAAAGAGGCTATCAAAGACATGTGTGAAATGGGGAGATCTAAGAAAAGGCCACCTGATTGAGCTCTATTCCCTAATCAATCTGTCAGCGTCTCTTTTAAACCAGGTTTTGTAGAGAAAAATCTAGGCATTAGGAGACTCATTAAAAAACCTGGCCTGGAACTCCTCACCATCCTCTTTCCTGTGGACTGGACATAAACATGGAGAATAGAATGAAAACCTAGCTCTGAAAACTCGATCATGGCGTTTCTTGAAAAGAGTCTGGGCCTCAGATCTGTTGATCCTTAGGAGAGCTGCACAAATTGGTGTTCTTTGACTTTTGTGAGACCAAGAAAAAGGTGACTATGTAGGGCAACTGTCCCTATGTGGAGTTTGAGAGATTATTGAGAGTAGAGAGCAAGAGGGTTTATCCAAGTGCCTCAGTAGGAAAGTGGGCAACTTTGTGCTTGTATTCAATGGCCGAGAGAGACAGAAAGCTGTTTGTTTTCCTCCCAAATGTGAAACTGCTGCCACTTAAAATATGCATTAAGCAGACCTGATTTGGGGAAAAAAGAAAAACTTAGGAGGATATGTTGGGGCACGGTTATAATGTAGAAACACATTCATGAGATGGTAAATTTATAGATATTTCATGATCAAATAGAGGATTCCGACCAAGTTGCTGTTCTGCTGTCTCTGGTATATTCAGTTGACCCTGACAATGTCAGAGTGATTGCCTATACTTTAAGGCACCTTGGGTTGACCTGGGCTCATTCAGTAAAAGCCTTCTCCAGACCACTCTCATTCAGTCAAGGCTCTCTCTCCGGAATAATTCCCATATTATGGTAACGCCCTTAAGTATAGTCATCTGTAAGAGTCCCCTCCCTTGATTCCTGGAATGTTTCTAATGTTTCAAGACTAGCCTGTCTGTCAATATATGATTCAAAGTATGTAACCAATCATGTAACACTTGGTCACTTGCTGTGTACCTCCCACTTCTAATTCTATATAGACTAAACTCCTTCCTGATTGAGGCGGTTGCTTGGGAGGGATTATCCCTGCAATAGTTCACTGGCATGAATTCCAACAGTCTGCTGGTGTAAAGATTAAATACTGCCTTCCTTTATTTTTTTTTCCTTCAGTATTGGGGATAGAACTCACAACCTTGCACCTGCCAGACAGGCGCTTAAGCCACTGAGCCAAACTCCCAGCCCTGTTTTTTTTTTGTTGTTGTTGTTTTTTTTGTTTTTTTTTTTTTTTTGAGGCAGGGTTGCACTATGTAATTCAGGCCATCCTTGCTCACGTTGTAGCCCAAGCCATCCTTGCACTCACAATGCTCCACCTACCTCAGCCTCCGGAGTGAGTGCTGGGATAAAAGCGTGCGCCACCATGCCCGGCTAAATGCTGCCTTCTTATCTCCTTGGTGCAAAGAGTTTTCCTTTTGGTTTGGTTTGGTTTGCCTTGGCTTGGCTTGGAAAATTTCCCGCAACACATACAGTTGTCAGAAAGATGAATAAAATGTAGATCTGAGGAAATATAAATGCTGTAGGGCAGAGGATAGTATGAATAACAAAAAAGTACCACCAAGCATAGTATAAACAAGTCTTTTTGGAGTTAAATTAATACTACATAGCTAAAACATTTTAGCAATTGAATTAGAGCAGAATATGGTCACTTTAGACCCAAAATATATGCTATATGATTTAAAGACACATCCCAAAGTATAGGATAAAAAAAAAGACAGAAATGGAAATCAAGAAGAGAAAAAGCATAAAATATAGGTCTGTGAAATCTAGCATCAGACACAGAAGTTCCAAAAGGAAAACAAAAAAGAGGGGGAGAGGAGGGTTGACAGAAGATAAAACATGATTAATAATGGAAACGGTCCATTGGCTGGAATCTGCAGGTTCACTACATTTCAGCCTAGATTAATGAGTAAAGGAACACTAGATCTGATGATACAATTCTTACATTCTAAGAATAAAAAGAAAACTCATTAGCTTTCAGGCAGAAAAGGTAAGTTATTTAAAAGTAAGAGTGACATTGGAATTCTCTTCTGTAATGCTGGGAGTTAGGAACATGTTCCATTACAATATAGACTAGTATAGTAAAGGGGTTCCAATCCATCAGCTAAAATAAAATCACCTACCATGGTGCAAGGTATTTAAAGATTTGTAAGAACTCAGAGTCTGTATCACTCAGGTCTCCCTAATCTGAAGAAGCAATTTAAGAAAGGATTATAAACAAATGAACCAAAAACAGATACCCTGTTGGGGGCCACAAATTATAAATTGAGTCTATGGGACATCCAGTCTTGTCCTTGTCCTGCCCTTTGAACCAGATTGGAAGGCGGAAACTCTCTGCTCTTTTCTGGTCACAGTTGGAAGCCCCAAGGCTGTTGTGGTACACACAGGGAAAGCTAAGACCTGATGAAGACTGATAAGGCACTTGGGGAAAATGTAGCTTCTTCATTGCCTCCCTGTCTTCTTGTCCTTGCAAGAATGCTTTGTTTTTCTCACTAGCCCACAGTAGTCATTTCTATTACTATTCCCAGAAACACCCACTACTACGCTTCACCCATTGTCCTTGACACAGATGTAATGAATAAATACCAAGGTTCAGGTGCCTCTGTGGCTTTTCATTCCCTGTGAACAGCTGGTCAACCAAGATCCCTGCTGCACCCCATTTGTCTCTTGTTCTTTCTTTCCACCTGTAGCACTTGCAATTGGAGACTCATGGCAAGGGTCTCCAATAACTGATACTGTGAAAGTGTCTCTAGTAATACCCCACAAAAAATTATGGGAAAGGAAACAGAGAAACCCTTGATGTAAAATAATCAAGCTAAAGTAATGTATATAATGAATTTAACAAATTATTAGCCATTGTATTAAATGTGAAAGGATTGAGTTCTCCTATAGAAAGAGAAAAATAGCCTGAATCAAGCACCAAATCCATCTTTATCTTATTTACAAAATATGTGAGACTGCTTTAAAAAAAATACTAGGCAGAGACCGGCCTGGTGGCGCATGCCTTTAATTCCAGCACTTGGGAGGCTGAGGCAGGAGGATCCTTGTGAGTTCGAGACTGGCCTGGGCTACTAAGTGAGTTCAAGGCTAGCCTGAACTGCATAGCGAGTCTCTGTCTCAAAAAATAGGGCTGGGGACTTAGCTCAGTGGTGTAAGCACCTGCATGTCAGGCATGAGGTTGTGAGTTCAATCCCGGTGACAACAAAAAAAATACTAGACAATCAAAAAAGACCTAAAACTTCAACTAATGAATATTAAGAATGAAAGAATGTTATGGATTTTATTTACTGATGAAAGGCACAATTTATAGAGAATAGCATCAATTATGGTAAATACATAGAGCAAAGACATACAAATTTAAGAACTTGATAAACGTAATCTGAGAAAGTTTAATACATTTGTCACGAAATTAATTTAAGAGCTTTATTTTTTGTAGTGGCACCAGGGTTGATGCCAGGCAGGTGCTTAAGTCACTGAGCCAAACTCCTGGCCCTAGTTTTTTTGAGACAGGTTCACACTACATAGTTCAGGCCTGCCTTGCCCTCACGTTGTAGTCCAAATCAGCCTCGAACTCAAAACGCTCCTCCTACCTCAACCTCCCGAGTGCTGGGATTAGAGTCATATGCCACTATGCCCAGCTAATTTAAGAGCTTTAAAAAGTAAAACATAAACCGGGCGTGTTGGCGCACGCCTTTAATCCCAGCACTTGGGAGGCTGAGGTAGGCGGAGCGTTGTGAGTTCGAGGCCGGCTTGGGCTACAACTCGAGCGCAAGGCTGGCCTGTGCTACATAGTGTGACCCTGCCTCAAAAAACCAGGGCCAGGAGTTTGACTCAGTGCCTTAAGTGCCTGCCCTGGCAGGTGCGAGGTTGTGAGTTCAATCCCCGGTGCCGCAAAGAAAAAAAAAACCATAAATTGAATAGTATAATTAATACTAATGATTTGAAAATATATAAAAAACATATCCCTAGAATAAAGACTATGTTTTCGCGTCCATAAACATTTACAAAAATTGATTATCTGCTTTGTCATTCCTGTCCCCAGTTGGTTAAAGTGTTTTTAATTGCCTCGAGAAAACAATCAAAGAAAACACCCACACCTTCCAACTGCCCGTAATGCATTCACGCACCTACTTGTATTAGCATCCATTTAGTTCATTTTTTAGCATAGGAGAAAAAGCTGTGCTTCTAGCTAAGGAGCCTACCTACTTAGTTACTAGATTACACCTGTTCCTGTCACATGTAAACCTAACTCTAGGAACACCTGTCTCCTGTAATATCATTCCTTTCCTCTTTGCTAGATCTTCCCCTCACCATTCTGGAGACTAGAAGTCCAAATTCAACATACCTACAGATTCTATCTGGTGAGGGCTCACTCCCATGTTCATAAACAGCTAACTCCTCCTTGGATCCTCACATTGAGCTTACTGAGCCCTCTTTCTAAGGTCTTTAATCTTGTGACATGCTGTGATATGTTGCAGTATCCTTATACCTTGCAAAGACTCCAAATCCTAATATCATCATACTGGGGAATAACTTTCAATATGTGACTTCTGAGGCAGCTATATTTATTCTGTAGTAGTACCACTTCCCTCACTGGCAACAATCTCATTTCTCTTCTTCCTTTTAAGACAAACTTCTTGAAAAAGTAGACTGTTGTCTGAAATTTTTCTCCTTTTAGTTTTCCTTGAATCTATTCCAATTAGATTTCACTCCACCACTCCACTCATTTTTTTAAAAAATTATGAATAATCTCTATGTTGGTAAGTCCAGTGGTTCATTTCAGTCTTGTCTTATCAGCAGTATTGGGGGCAACTTATCTCTCTTGATACACTTTCTTCACTTGGATGTTTAGACACTATATACTCTAGGTTTTCATCTCTGAACATTCATTTTCAGGCTCTTAAAAACACTTCTACTGCTCTTCCCACTGTCTTCTAAACAATAGCATGACTCAAGAATCAGGCTTTGCATTTTTTTTCTTTTGTCATACTAGAAATCAAGCCTAGGTGATACTCTACTATTGAGTTACATCTCCAGCCCTTTTTTTACTTATCTTTTAAATTTTGAGGCAGGCTCTTGCTAAATTGCCCAGGTGCTGGTGATAAAACAATGAATTAAAGAGTTAATTTTTTTTTTTTTTTTTTTTTTTGGGTACAGGGGATCAAACTCATGACCTCATGCTCGCCAGGCAGGCACTTGTACAGCTGAGGTAAATCCCCAGCCAAAGAGTTAAGAATCTTTATTAACTGCAGAACTATTCTCTTGATGGAGTGAAGTGGTGTGGGGAGTGAATGTCAATAGTCAATAAACAAATAGCATTACTGTCTGAGAAAGTAAAGATGCAAAAATTGGAATAATATAATTTAAATTATATAACAATGTGTGTGTGTGTGTGTGTGTGATTGTAAGTTTAATTATGCAACACAGAGGAAAAATGTGAGGATAAATACTGGGTAGTTCATGTGCATAATGTCAATTATTATTGGGAAAAACTGGCATAACTGTAGACAGGAAGAAAGTGGGAACTTATAAGACAGTCTCCCAAACTCTTAGTAAAGAAGGAATTTCACCACTTTAATTTTTTTTTTTTTTTTTTTTTGGTACAGGGGATGGAACTCACAACTTCATGCTTGGCAGGCAGGCACCGTGCCCCTGAGTTATATCCCTGGCCCTTTGCCACTTTAATTTTATCTCTATGCTTGTGGAAGATGAAGGAAGTGACAAGTTCTGTAATTTGACAAGAAATTCTCCAAGCTTATTTTTAGTACAAATAACGCTTCCAAGTATAAATGTATACAAACAGAAAATAGATAATACTATGAATATGGATTCAGATTTCCTTATGGGACTGTGGGGAACCACTCAGACTACTTCAAAGCTCAGGGGCATCCAAGGACACCTGAGGACTTGACCTTGCTTATCTAGTGCAGATGCACAATGGAACACAGTTATGTAACCATGATCTAGCACAGGTAAACATGCATGCACTGGTTATGGCACTATGTAAAAATGTAAATATGAGATAACCTGTATAAGAATTATACCATAAAGACACAGGCAGCTCTGTGCTCTTGCACTCTCTGCTCTGCTCCATGCTGCCTACTGTTGTTGCTGATGTCTTGCACAAGTGCATTCTTTAACCTTGGGACCTCACCCATGAAAATCTCCCTTGTCAGCCAACAGGGACAATAAAACAAGATGGAGACTGTATTTTCAACTCAGCATCTTATTAGATTAGTTTATGAAAGTTTTTCTAGCTGCAGAAATATGAGTGATCTTTAAATGTTCTGAGACAGTTTTTTGCTTGTAGATGTTTAGAAAACTAGTATTTTTGTTTATTGTCACTTTAAGATGAAAATGACCAAGAAGTTAAATTTTGCTACAAGTAATAAGAAGCAAAGCAAAATTTTCTTTAATAATGGGGCAATAAAGAGCAAACCAAGTTATTTCCAACAGCACTTGCTTTCAGTACAAATTAAAACAAAAAGAAAAAGAAACAAAAAAGATTGTACTAAAATTACAGTATAATACTTAAGCATTTATGTAAAATTAATTATGGTCAGCTATATGTAAGTTGAATAAAAATTTAAAATTTCTAATTTATTTTTGTAAAGGTACAATTTCAGGACTCTCAAGCATCTAAAACTTTCTTTAGTTTCTTTAACTGTTTCCTCAGTTTTTTTTTTAACATTTCATTGTCTAAATATTTTGAGTACCCAGTTTTATAGGCATGTCAATGGTTTCAGGACCAAAACTTTTAACGTTTATAGATTTAAAATAATGTATATGCTTATATACAAAATACTCAACATAATACCTGAAGATTATTAGTGAACCATTAATACAGTAGGTTAAAATCAAACCAAAGACAGAAATTTGGCTTTTCTCTCACATCACGCTGTTGGTTATTGTTCTGAGTTACTTTTTATGTGAATCTTTATAGTTTAAGCTTCTGATTTCTGATGGTGAGTGAGGTTGTTGGAAACTATATCACCTGTGCTGAAACCTTTACATCAGCTTCATGCATTTACTTAACACAATGAATACTGGCTCATACTTTTCCAATAAAGTTTAAAGCTCTCCATGAAAATTTCATCTGGAAAAATGCTACCTGAGACAAGATGATCAACATTTCCAAATTCTCCCAAATCTTTCTATATAAATAGGAAAATATGTTTTGAGTAAGTCACACTGAGAAAAAGGAAGTCACTGAGAGAGCCTGCACATTTAGGCAGTTGGTGCACAGGTCTGCCATGAGAGTTTCACAATTCTAATTCCTAAAGCTGCTGGTTCTGTTGGGATCTAAAACAACTCAGAGATTACTGTTCTCAGCATCAGAGTCATTTATTTACACAAGAATAGTTCTCATCATGAGATTTGGATGAGGTTACATATCCATAAGTCAACATAAGGTTATGGTGACCATCATCATTGGTTTGATGCAAGTTTTCCTCAGCTATACCAAAGAGGTTCTGTACTGTAATTTCCTCTTCTTGGAATGCTTCAGCTCCCAGATATCTACCATTAGTCACACTCTTTCTGCAAGTGTCACCATAGTGGGGTCTTCCCTTTGAGGAAGAAAGAGGACCCATCCCCTGCTCACTCTATCCCAACAATATGTCCCTTACCATAGTTGATTTTTCTCCATAACTATGGTCACCTGATAAAATATGATGCTTTATCTGGACTCCTTCAGCAGAACATAAGCTCTCTAGGGTTTGTGGGTAGTGAAGCAAGACTGGATATTTTGTTTACTGCTGAAAAGGGCCCAGAAAACTGCCAGACATGAAGTAAAAGCTCAATAATTAAATAGATCATTGGATGAATGAATAATAGGATATTGCTTTTTGGGAATCAACCTGTCTGGAAAAGCACAGTCAAAGGTAGGGTTCAATTCCCAGATTGCCTCCCTTCCTCTACCCCACCATTGGTCATTAGGAAAAGAAGGAAGTTGTGTGCCTACAGGTGTGCTGAACACAGAATTATCCATCCATCCATCCACCATCCTCTATCCACCCAAAATGCCTTGGGGGAGTGAGTGGGAGGAGGAAACAATAGTCAGAGGGTTCCCCGTACCCAGCCAGCCAATGGGTGTTCAACTGCCCTGGCCCAGCCCACGAATAGGGGAGGAGAGATAAAAGGCCTTAAAGGCCAGAGGCTGAGCTCCCCTCATCAAACCACAAGTACCTGTGGAGCCTTTTCAAATATTCCTTTTCCTCTTTGATGCATGGCTTTTTGTGGTGGGGTTTAACCTGCACCACTGACACCCACTAAGATCCAAGGTAAGGAGTGACCCTCCTTTCCACAGGTGTGTGAATAGGAAGGACTCCGTGGGATGAATCTGTGAAAACGAGGAAGGGGATGTGGGCCCTGGGTCAAGGTCCAGAAGCAGGTGTAGGCAAGATTTCACCAGGGGTGGGGTGACATCTAGGGGTTTGGCCTGGCCAACTCTGCTAGAGAAGCGATGTTCAGGTTGAGGGTTTGCGGTCACCAGTGTGGGTGTGGCATGAGAGAACAGAAGTGGAGGTTACCCGTGGTAATGAGTAGTCTTCCTATGGAGATCAAGGATCGCTTTTGACTCCTGCAGAGGCTACTTTTTAATCCAACCGAGTTAGTGTTGTGAATAGTTCCACTTTTACTAGGCCTGATAAACTCAGTGGACCACCTCACCCCATCTCTCCTTCAATCTCGGGCTATTCCTGCAACCTGAGGTTTTCTACTCCAGGCTTCCTCAGAACAGTTTTTCCATCTGAAAATGAAACAAACCACCTAAAAAAACTTTGCAGTCCCAAGTGTATCTCTTGTCTCCTCTTCCTAGCGAAGTTTTACAAATATTAGCACCATCCCTTTGACCCCAAAGTGACCCAAAATTGCTCTCTGTGGAAGGTGCCAATGACTGTCTACCAGCCAAATTCAAGTACAGTTTGGTGACATTTATTTCTTTATCTCTTTGGGATTTGACAAACGGGTGTAAATAAAAAGGCTATGAAACAAAAATTTCTTCAAGGAGTACATTGTACTGTATCAGAATTGTGGATATTGTGTAGTAGATTCAGACTCATATCTTGGCTCAAAGGGATACTGAGAAAGGAGGAAAAATGAAAAAAGTGGGACTGAGAGTCAATGAGACAGAAAATATCAAGATGGAAAGCATTGTTAAAGATAATTACATAGTACTGTGGCGCGTTACAAGCCAGGTGTATACATTAACTTCAATCTTGGCAGAGGCAGAGTCTCTTGTTATTCCTGCTTGCAGATATTAAAATTGAACCTCAAAATGCCTGTCTTTGTTCTTTTTTTTTTTTTTTTTTTTTTTGGCACCAGGGATCAAACTCATAACCTCACACCTGCCAGGCAGGCACTTAAGCCACTGAGCCAAACTCCCAGCCCTAGCTGTTTGAGGCAGGGTTGCACTATGTAGTTGAGGCCGGCCATGCACCCACATCATAGCCCAAACCGGCCTCGAACTCACAATGCTCCTCCTGCTTCAGACTCCAGAGTGCTGGGATGAAAGGCATGTGCTGCCACGCCCAGTAAAATGCCTGTTTTTGAAACAGGATGCTAGTTAGTATGAGCTATCAGTGGATTCTTGGTAACTATCAGACTGCAGTGGATTGAGGAAGTGTAATAAGTAAAATAAGATTCTGAAGTTTGACTATGAAGATTATTAGTGTATAGAGTAGAGGAAATGTTTGTTAAAGACTAAATTTGGTCCTGGCATGTTTATATGCTAATAGAAGGACCTAGAAGATGGAAATTAAAGAGTGATAACTAATGCATCAACCAGATCACAGGTGGACGAATAAGCTATAGGAGAGAGAGCCCTGTTTGTTTCAGAAAAGAAAAAGTAATAGGCCCATATGCAATGAGATCTATACATTTTTAAGTAGGAAGTTGATGTGTTCCATGCCTCCCTTTTTCTCACCATATTTTGTATGCTCCGGAGAAATTTTAGTGTTTATTTCCTAACTTTAAAAAATAATTTTAGAGCCTGATTCTGTCAGATTTATCTGTACTCTAGAATATTTCTGCAGTGTAGTTTAAAAATAATCCTAAATTGTTTCCTACAGTTATTGGTGAGCTATTAGCAGACTTCACTTATTTTTGAGCTATTTCACTTTCTATGTAAGAGGTTAAATTCTCCCTTTTGTGCATTTTGATTTCTACCATCTATTTTTTCCAATGCTATTACAAGAATAGGTGGACACATTTTGAAAAACTGGTAAGGGTGGGGATTAAAGCAAGATTTAAATTGAATTCTGTCTGTACCATTTATTAGATCTGTTCAAGCAAATCACTAAAAAGACAAGTTTGAAGGTACTGGGAAGAGTTTAGTGATTAAGTGAAGGTGGTTTAAGTGATTAATTGGGTTCCTCAAGCTGAAAAAAAGTCAGCTGGTAGTAGTGGTGCACGACTGTAATTCCAGTACTTGGGAGGCTGAGGCAGGAGGATTGCAGTGAGTTCAAGGCCAGGCTGGGCTACATAGTAACTTCAAGGTTATCCTGAACTACATGATGAGACCCTGTCTCAAAAAACAAAAAACCTCCAAAAAACAACAAAAAATCAGAATGTGTCTTCACACAACTTGATAAATAATGAGAAAATGCAGCACTCGAAAGACTAGGTTTGGATGGTGTTTTCAGAGCGCTCATGCTGGGAGAGCATGAAACTGCTCAATTAGTTGGAAGATTAGCAGGAAATGGGTTATGGAGAGTTTACACTGGCTGAGAGTTTGAATAGTTATTGCTTATCAAGCTGGAGGTAAGCACATCAGAGAAATGCTGGAGTGCAATAAGGTAAGAGAATGCTGTTTCAGATGAACTTTAGGATTGAACTTGCTCAGAATAGCCCATGTTGAAAGTGGAGGGAGCTTCTGCTAGCAACAGATGCTCAGTGACAATGTGTGGGTTTGTGATCATTCTAAGAAGAAATTGTGGCATTGCAATTACACGTGTTTCAAGAGTAATGTGTTGGGAAGGGTGCAATGTTTTGTATGCTGAAATACATGTTGGGTAAAGGAGAGAAAGGATGAAGAGAATAACCAATACTTAGTAAAGACCTGTGTTATGCCAGGTAATAAGAGTTTGATTCATACTCTAGTCCTCTGAAGTTGGTTTTGATATCTCCTCTTTGGAGAAGATTACACTGAGGTTCATTGAATTGAATTTTTTCTTAAATTTTTATAACTCATAAGTGGTAGGCTGGGGAATAAATCCTAAGAGGATGGAAGAAACAAGACAGTATAGTGGTCTATATTAGAAGAATATTTTATGGTAGAAAATGTAATACAGAAGACACTAGATCAGTTCCGAGCCTATTATAATGAGTTTTAACTCTTGTTCATTGATTTAATCTACATTTCTGTAGAGATTTTGTTTTCTAATTGTACTCTTTCATAGGTCCTATTTATTTCATTTTTAAAAATTGTTTTTCTTCATTAGTGCTTGAGTCCTGATCCATGGACAAGATGGCAGGTTTGTCATTTTCCTCCTCTGCTGATTTTGCTCTGCTATTGTATTTGGAGGTGCTAAACAATGAAGAATTAAATAAATTCAAGTTACTTCTAAAGGAGACCCCGGAACCTGGGCACTGCTCAGTGCCCTGGACTGCAGTGAAGATGGCCAACCGAAGGCAGCTAGCTAACTTGATAAATAAATACTATCCAGGAAAACAGGCCTGGAATGTGTTTCTCAGACTCTTTGCCAAGCTGAACCTGAAGGATCTGTATGAGAGAGTAAAAGCAGAGACCAGCTGTGAGTGATGCTAGGACAGACGTTGGGGGAAGGAGAGAAAGTATATCTTAGAGCTCACTGGAGTGATTCTATGAGAGATTTAGAGATTAAATGATTCTGAGGGATACAGGTTCCATGGGGGTATTACATATGGCAAGCTTGTTGGGTCACTGGAGGAACTTGGGAAAGAGTTTTGAGTACTGTTTTTCAGCATGGCTCCATAAAGAGGTGTGTGTGTGTTTATACTTATCAAATGATTAAAGGAATTGAGTAATAGAAATCATCCTATCTAGAGTGCTTTTGCCTAACCACAGTCATAAATTACCCTTGACTAAATCATTTGATATTCTAAAATGAGTAATAGGCTAAAAATTACTAAATAATCAAGCCCGGTATTTTTAGTCACCCCAGATGTGAAATATTAGATGTTTAAAATTCCTTACTCATATATAAGACTTTAGAGCTACAAGTGTGTATCCATTATCTCCTTTGAGCCCTACAATATCTCCCTGAAATCAGTAAAGGCAAGAAAACCGAGACCTATTATGCAGGGTGGGGATGGCAAGAGGTCTCCTATTCTACAGTTATTTGCACCACATCACTTCTTATCCGGAGCTAAGCTGATGAAGCTTGAGACTTTGGTGGTGGTCACAGCACTGGACCTCTGAGGAGATTGCTAGTCCCTGTTCTGGCAATCATCAAAGCTCATTTCCCTCTGCAAATCTCATTTCCTGTTCTAACCTGTTACAGGGACCAAGACCATGGGACCAGAGGTGGCTGAGGCTGGGGAGATGCAGGAGGCGGAGCTGAGTAAGTAGACAGGCTCCCCCATCCCCAGCATTTGATTTTTTTGAAACATGACTGGAGGTTTAACTTTCAAAGGATCATTGTTCAACCCTTGTTAACTTCTGATACATTGCCTGTGCCTGTTTCCTAAATATCATTCAGAAAGAGACAACAAAGTCTGAGTCAGATCCATATCAATTCAGGGCCTCAAAAGAGCAGTATTGGGAAATGTCCAGTCGAAAGTTGATAACCTGATAAACAAGGAATATTCATGTTTATGTATTTTCATGGACTAAAACTCTGAGTTGGCAGGGACCATATGACTTACTGCATCTGTTCCCTTCCTTTAGAGATGGTGCTATAATTGAGTTCCAGACATGGTGACTACTGCATATAAAGTATAATTTCTAGAATCAGATATTCTCAGTCATAGTTCAACTCCAATTCCATTTCCCTCATTTTGTTTTGAATCCTATAATTGAGTTTGTTTCTACAAATTACTGTAGAAAAACCAGAACAGGTGATAAACCTTTATTGTTAACCCAGCAAAACTGCTTTCTAAAGGCCACATTATTTAATTCAAGAAATAATTGAGGGGGCCCAGGGATATAGCTCAGTGGCACAGTGCTTGCCTAGCAAGCATGAGGTCATGAGTTCAATTTCTGGTACAAAAAAAAAATTGAGAATGACTTTCCTTGCAAGCACTAATAAATACAAATTGCTTATTGTTTTATATGACCATAACTATAACCCTCTACTCTGACGTTAGGTGTGTTGTGTTTTGTTTTGTTTTGTACCAGGGATCAAACTCACAACCTCACACCTGCCAGGCAGGCGCTTATGTCACTGGGCTAAATCCCCAGCCCTATTTTTCTTTTGAGACAGGGTGACCTTGAACTGCATTTGTAGCCATACTGGTCTCGAACTCAAAACGATCCTCCTGCCTCAGCCTCCCGAGTGCTAGGATTAGAGGCGTGCACCACCACACCTGTCTTGACTTTAGTTTTTTATCTACTGTGAGGATGTAGGGGGTCAGGGATACAACTCAGTGGCCTAAGTGCCTGCCTGGCAAGCACAAGATCGTGAGTTCAATTCCCAGCACCAAAACAAAACAAACAAATTATTTAAAACCTAATTATTTTCCTAATATATGCACATACATACAGGTAACACAATTAAAAAGTAAGAACAATGATTTACTGATCCTTCTCAGTGTGTACCAACACCACACTGAATCATGACTTCTTAAGGTTGGACTTTTTGCCTGGAAAATCATGTTTTTTGTCTCAAGTGTTTTGGCTGTGTGTCTATATATTTGTTTTTTAAGACATTTTAACACGTTCCTGCCAACTTGAACCATCACTGGTATATACACCATTGGTACAAGCTGATCTAATCACTTTTATCGGTCTTTTTACTAATAAAATTAATGTGAAAGTTCCCAATTGAACAGTCATGCATGTTCCACAGGTGGTTCAAGCCAACTGGCAGCAAGACATGGATTATAGCCCTTTAATGTATTAAAAGTTTCAAATGTAAGATAACAATATTCAATATATTGACTACTGTTAATTTCCTACTATTTTTTTGAAATTCTATATCGTTTCTATTCTTTTGTTTTTAAATAAAAAGTTTTTTAAAAATTCAAATGTACAGAAGTACATGAAGTGAATTTCTCATCCTCTCCACTCCCTTTGCCAATCTTGTTATTTAGAAATATGCACCAGTATTAACATTTTGGTGCACAGCCTATATATAGATTTGCAGTTATAAAGTTCATTCAGTTTTTCCAGGATAGGATTATAGCATGCATATTTCTGAGAATTGATTTCTTTTTTAGCTATGAGTTTTTGCGATTTGCTTTTTTTGGGGGGGGGCGGGGGAGGGTACCAGGGATCAAACTCAGGACCTAGCACTTGTCAGGCAGGTGCTTATGCCACTGAGCTAAATCCCCAGCCCTGCAATTTGCATTTTTGTATTTATTTGCACTTTATTTAAAAGTTGCATAGTATTCAATTATGCTATTGCATTCCTTCACCCATTTATTTAGTGGCATCAGGATCAAACTCACAACCTTGCACCTGGCAGGCAGGCGCTTAAGCCACTGAGCCAAGCTCCGGGGCCTAGTTTTTTGAGACAGGGTCACACTATGTAGCTCAGGCCGGCCTTGTGATCACATTAGCCCAAGCCAGCCTTGAACTCACAATGCTCCACCTACCTCAGCCTCCTGAGTGCTTGGATTAAAGGCATGTGACACCACACCTGACTTCCTTCACCCTTTTAATTCAACAAATACACTTGACACTTGTGTGCAAAGAAGTATTTTAGACTCTGGGCGTATGATGAATTATTAATGTAACCTCTACCCAAGCCCATCATTTCTTTAAAATAAAGTAACAAAAGCTTGTGATATTTACCATGAATGAAAAATACACCGAGTTTTGAAATTTTATGAAGGAAAGCATTGCAGTTTGGAAAAAGAGTGCCATTTCAGTGAAAATTTAGAAGAAAAATGAGATTTAACTAGGGAAAGCTGAAACTATTTTCATCCTACTCAGATATTTGGGAATTTTTAAAGATATGAAGGCTTTTGCTTCATTAATTACTAATTTGTTGATTTTCATTAATTCATTTCAATTTTTACTTACATAAGGTGGATTCTTTTTCTGTAAATTTAGATTTGTCTTGGAGCCCTCCTATGTCACCATCATTGCTGCCTTACTATTTATGTGAATAAGTCTGTTCTCCATGCATGTCATCTTTTTTCTCTGAAGAAAAGTATAAAACTATTTCTGGAGGAAATCAAATTTTCTATCACATTTTTGATAGCTTTTTAAAAAACATCTTCTAGTACAAGTTCTAAATGTACAGGAATAATTTCCCTTGGTTTACATTCATTTAAAATCCAGTCCAGATTTGATTTCAGCCTATATTTTTTGTTTCTCAGGCAGGTCCAGTATTAATGCAGTAAATGGAATTTGTTTTCATTCTGTGTGTGTGTGTGTGTGTACATTCTTTTTTCTAACCGTCTTAGGTGCTAGAACAGAATACAAACGTCAAATAAAGGAAAAATTTCACATTCTGAATAAGAACTCTTTGCTTGGAGAACCTTCAGATTTCCATCAGGGAGCTTCTCTAGATGAGCAGAAACTTCTGGAACGTTTGTTTGATATGAATGTCAAAGGTGGTGAGCATTTCCAGACAGTGGTGCTTCGGGGAGCTGCTGGAGTTGGGAAAACAGCATTGATGAGAAAGGCAATGTTACACTGGGCTGAAGGAAATCTCTATCAGAACAAGTTTACTTATGTTTTTTATCTCAATGGGAGAGAAATTAGCCAAGTGAAAGAGAAAAGCTTTGCTCAGTTGATATCAAAGGACTGGCCTAGCACTGAAATTCCCATTGAGAAGATCCTGTCCCAGCCAAGAAATCTTCTTTTTATTATTGATAGTTTTGATGAACTAAACTTCTCCTTTGAGGAACCTGAATTTGCACTCTGTGGTGACTGGACCCAAGAACACCCTGTATCCTTCCTCATAAGTAGTCTGCTGAGGAAAGTGATGCTCCCTGAATCATCTTTATTGGTGACAGTCAGACTCACAGCTTCTAACCGACTACAGCGTTTGTTCAGTCAGCATTTGTTGAAAAGTCACTGTTATGTAGACCTAAAAGGAATGTCCCAGGATGAAAGAAAAGAGTATATTTATCGGTTTTTTGAAGACGAGACCTGGGCCACGACTGTGTTCAATGCAGTAAGAAACAATGAGATGCTTTTTAACATGTGCCATGTTCCGCTGGTGTGCCGGCTCATCTGCACTTGTCTGAAGCAGCAAATAGAGAAGAAGGATGACATCGTGTTCATATGCCAAACAACCACAGCTGTGTTTATATGCTGTATCTGCAGTTTATTCTTACTAGGAGGGATATGTGTTCATGCTCTACCCAATGAAGCCCAATTGAGAAGCATGTGCTACTTAGCTGCCAAAGGAGTATGGACTATGATACATGTGTTTTACAGGAACGATTTCAGGAAGTACGGGTTAACCACTTGTGATACCTCGGTTTTCCTAGACATGCATATTCTTCAAAAGGACGCAGACTATGAAAATTGTTATGTATTCACCCACCTACATATTCAGGAGTTTTTTGCAGCTATGTTCTATATGCTAAAAAGCGACCGGAGAGACAGAGAGCATTCCTCCCAGGCTTTTGAAGATTTAAACCTGTTACTTGAAAGTAATAGTGATCATGACCCCCATTTGACACAGCTAAAATACTTTTTGTTTGGCCTTTTGAATGAAAATCTAGTACAACAATTGGAGTTAGTTTTGAGGTGTGTAATACCTCGGAACATAAAACAGGAGATTCTTCAGTGGGTGAAAGGATTAGGAAACAGTGACACTTCTCCCTCACAGACAGTATTTCTGGACTTGTTTCACTATCTGTATGAGACTCGAGAGGAAGCATTTGTAGCCCAGGCAGTGGAAAATTTCTCAAAGGTGGTCATTCGTATTTTCACGGAAACCCATTTGCGTGTGTCTTCATTCTGCCTTAAGCACTGCCGAAGTTTGCAGACATTTAAACTGAATGTAGCTATGGTAAACCCAAGCCCTACAGCTGAAACTAGGTAAGTGTACTTTGTTATTTCTCTGGAAATGCCCTGTGAGAAGTGAAGGAAGATGATTTTGTCACAGGGAAGAGTAACTTAGCTGGGGTTCCAGGATAGGACAACTCTCGAGAGTTGTTCTCCCGTAGCAAGGAGGCCAGGAATTTAAAATCCTTATTGACCACTTATGGTTGGAGAGGAATAGGAAATTGTTGCCTGGATAGCTTTCCCCGCCTGAGGGCTATTCAAAGAAAGGGACTGGGTTTTCAGCTGTCAATACTTCCAAAAACTCAACTTTAACCCTTAAGAAAGGATGTAGCATATGGTAGTGCAAACTTGCATACATCAAGGTAAGTTTAAATTTTGCAATTCATTAGGGTATGAACAGCAATTGAAAACTTACACATTTAAGGATAAGGGGCCAGAAACTTCTCATTGAAGTTGGTGTACATGGGTCTTCTATCTGTCCTATGTCTTCTTTCAGCCCACTGACCTAGCTCAGCTTCTCCATTGTGCAGATGAAGGTGGGCACTGCTTTGTAGTTTATGAATGGTTTCAGCCATTTAATATCTAAGGACTATCAGAGGTTGAAGTAGGTGATGAAAATTTTTGAAATAAGGATGAATTTTATGTATACTTTGTTGTTTTTACCTTATCTTTTTCAAGTTGGCTCCTCTGAATCCATCGAAATCTAGGAGACTTCAAAATCTTTCAATGGAATTCAATTCCAGATTTAACTAAAATTAATTCTGGGCTTTCTATACAATATGGTTAATGAACCAGAGAGCGAATACATTTATCTAATTTAATTCTGAAGGAAATAGAATTGTATATCTGATGCATAAATATCAATTTGTTTTTAAGATTCCAAAATTGAGATTCAGAGCAATTTACCTAGAAAATAAATATGTAATTCTTGATTCAAGTTAACATTAACTGAGTGTTTATCACGTACCTGGCATACATAGTCTTCTAAATCCATTGACTGAGTCTACTACTAGTCCTAAGAGGTAGATGCCATGCCCTAATGAATGAAAAATTCATTTTACTTTTGGAAAACACTAACACAAAGGCACGTATAACTTGACTAAGACCATCTGATTATAAATCTTTGCTCTTTCTCAGCTTTGTCCAAACTGTCCCATGGCTATTACATGTAGTTGCAGAAGCATTTCTCACATAAGAACATATATTTTCTTGCTCTCTGAACTGCGGGAGCAGAAATGTATAGTTCACAGCATCCAAAACTATACCTTTCTTGAGGAATTGCAATTTCCTCCAGTCAATTTCCTTAGCTTTGACTTCAACATTTTGTTTAAAGGTGGTGCGATTGAACCCAGAACATTAAGATGCCTTTTATGCCCAATGTGAAGAAGGTAGTTCAGCCACTAGATTGTCAAATCTCTTCACCTATGTTGGGGAGTTAGTGCTAGTGAATACTATTTTGGCACTGGTGCCAAAATAACAAAATGTGTCTGAGAATCCCATATGTTAAAAAGTGTTGTAGGTGACCTTGGTCTGTTCTACAAATTAACAATGTAAACTTTTATCTGTCTTATTCACCATTTGTCTATAGTATTTATATGTGTATAGCATTTGTATACAGGCAGAACTGGAATGTTTTGTGTAACTTACTGTCTTGATTTTATAAATTTAGACCTCAAATGACAGAAACCACCTTAAAGGGTCATTTGTTCCATTTAAACCCTGAGAATTCGTAGTGATTGAGTAGCTACTGTGTATAAGACAGAATGTTAGACTTTTAACATTTTAATATGAAAGCTACCAACTGTTAGGGGCACCTACAGTGTGAAACACTTAGCAACAATTTTCTAAGGACAGCCCTGTTAAACGCAGTTGTCAGCAGGCCAGATTGGGATAAGAAATATTTTCATTTTCCAAGATGAAGAAGCTGAAATACACATTGACTAGTAAACTGTCAGGTTAGTGAATAGCAGATCTGTGTTGTGACTCAGGAAAACTCTGTTCTAGAGCTTATGCTTATTACTAGGTTGTCCTGTTTTATTCCTTAATCCCCTTCGTTTATAATGAGTCTATTAGTAAAATAGCCAATAATCATAGCATTCACATTCTTACGAAAAAGATTTCCATTTTACAGATGAAGAAAACTTGGAGTTTACAGAATTGTTGATTTGCTTAAAGTAATACAGCTAGTTAAATGGTAGAGCAGCAATTCAAAACTTGTGGTTCTTCGTTGGTACCACTTTGCACTTTATGTCTACTAATCCTGATCTTACTCTTCATGTTCACATAGTATTTATCTTCTTAATTGGCTCCTTGAGTATTTGAAAATCTTTTTCTTTCTGAGTCTCTCCCTTTCAAGTGAAGTGTTTCTAGTTTTAATTTTGTGTGTTGAGGAACCAGATAGGAGATGGGGAGGTATTGGGCAAGAAAACCTCTGGAATACCCAGAGAAAATGTCCTGGGGGACTGTGTCCATGGCAAAGCTGCACCAAATGTTCTTGTCATTTCCACAAACCATTTACTTTTGCCCTAGTGCCACCTTTTGTGAGTTGGCTGGGTTTATAATTTTTTTTTGTCTTTTCTGATTACATAGGCAAATGGATGGTGATCATATTACTCATTGGTGGCAAAATGTCTTCTCTGTGCTTAATACAAATGAACACTTGACAGAATTGGATTTATCCAGTAGCAGCTTTGATGAATTAATAATGAAGACTTTTTATCAAGAACTAAGGCATCCAAACTGTAAACTACAAAAACTCCTGTAAGTCTAACATGAAAAAATTCAACAGTATTCATTCTGACTACTTTCTTCCACCTTCCACTTGTACTGGTCAGAGGAAACCAACAGTAAACCTATATGGTCGATACAATACATAACATTTTGGTGAAAGACTGAGTTATCCTGTAAGATTATACCACAGAACCTGATAGTTGTAGTAGTTTGTGTAAGGATAGTCTGTTTGAACAATGACAAATCAACTATGACACATTGCTCAAATTATATCAAATGTTGCATGACTATACTTGAAATCCATCATGTAAAATCCTCTAAGAACATGAATAGTGAAAATGTCTGAGGATATTAAGCACAGCTAACTCACTCTGGAAAAGATTCCAGAGTAACTGTTGGCATGGGGGTTTTGAGGACTGATTGGGAATTTTCTAGAGGAAGAAGAGTGCAGGCCTAAGCTGTTCTAGGCAGGTCAACAAAAGTACTTTCAGACACATTACAATCTCTTTGTTTTCTTAGAAATAACATTCAACAAAATGTATAGATATTAAATGTGTATTTAATAACACCTATGTAACTGGCACCAAAAACAAAATAGAAAATGTTTTCATCTCGAAATTTCACTGTGGCCAGGCGTGGTGCACGCCTTTAATCCCAGCACTCGGGAGACTGAAGTAGATGGAGCATTGTGAGTTTGAGACCGGTTTGGGCTACAGTTTGAGCAAAGCCAGCCTAAACTCCATAGCCCAACCCCGCCTCAAAAAAATAGGGTCGGGAGTTTGGCTCAGTGGCTTAAGTGCCTGCCTGGCGGGCACATGGTTGTGAGTTTGATACCTGGTAACAAAAAAAAAAAAAAAAAAATTTCATTGTGCTCCTTTTTGCTCAGTCCTGTCATGCTACCCAATCCCAGAGGTAATCATTTTCTAATCTGTCACCACAGAATAGTTTTAGAAGTCACCTAGGTTAATTAATACAGTATGTGTGTGTGTGTATATATATATATATATATATATATGTATGTATGTGTATGTATTTTTGCTCAAAATATTTTAAAACTTTACCTTGAATTTTCAATAGTTGGTTTATTAATTCATAGTACAAATACACTACAACTTACTTGTTCTCATTTATAAACATCTGAGATTTTTTATAATTTTTAGGTATTATGAATAAGGTTGCTTTGAATATTCCTTAGTCTTTTTCTTATGTTGAAAACAATGCATATTTTTAAGTTAGTCAGCTGAACTCAGTTTAGAGTGCCACAGTTTTGTTTGCAACATCCAAAGCATCATAATCGGGAGGCAGCCAGTCAAGAATACTTATGCCTTCTTCTGTCAGGCCTGATCTGAGAGATCTGTAAGTGGGAAGGCCTGATCTGAGCTTCTATACATCCTGTTTGATTTACAATGCCTTGGGCTGCCAGAAGGTGGGCATTGTGTGGTTTTCTTTTTGTGGTAATAGACTCCTTTCAGTGCTACTTTCTTGGACTTTAAGGCCTTTGCTTCAGTTTCAGCTTTGGGAGGGGCAGAAACATCCTTCATTTTCAGTTCCATATTGGTGAAAAGATTTAGTCTTTTTTGGTGACATATATGTTCATCTTTTGGGCTAATAACCAAGGATACAATTGTTAGTCCATAGATGTGTTTTATTTAACATATAACCCAACAGTTCAAGGTGGCTGCATCATTTTATAGTTCCAGTAGCAATATATGAAGGTTCCAGGTGCTCATCATGCTTACATTTGCTGTTGTCAGTCTTTTCAAATTTTATCTTAACTTGACTCAAGGTTCTCACTCTTTAATGTGTCCTTGTTTGCATGTCTCTTGCTCTCTCCCTGTTGGTCTTGCTAGGGAATGGAACTGATTTTATTTTCCTCTGTATTTAGTCATGTGCTCAAGGTCCATTTGGTACTCAGTAATATGTACTAAATACTGGACAAATGATAGGTTATTGTTTCATCATTGAAGGTTCCTCAGTATCTCAGCGTTTTGGATGAGCTTTTACATTAGATTTAACCAATTTAAGTAGGTCTGGTCTTGACAGATAGGGTAAGGTAACTGTGTATGCTGGGATTAAGGGGTTCCTGGACGTTATTTTCACTCATCTCTAAACATCTCCCCAATGTTTGTCACCAGTCCAAATCTTAACTGATGCCTTTCTTTTAGTTAAATGGTTCCCTCTTAGAATGTATTTCTCAGACCGACACCATGCTGACCATTCTCAGTCATCTGGCCTTATTCAGGTCCATTTTTCCTAACAAGTGAGACAGGGCTTTCAGTTTATATTTACCTTGGGCACTTTTATGGGATGAGGATAGTTAGTGATGGGTGTAAAAGCTTTATGTTCTCATGAGTGCTTCGCTGGGGGTAGGGGAAATGGAGGAAGACTGATGGTAGTGGGCAGAAAGGAGGAGCGGTGGTACTATAAAGAGAGGTTCTGAATAGTTGGCCATGTGAATAGACTGCATTTGGAGCCAGCAGAAGCACTATAGAAAAATCATGTATCTAATGTTGACAGAGTTAAGAGATGTAAGTGGGAAGAAACATTGGAAAATTTAACTTTAGATTTTGCTTTGGATGACCTCTATAAACCTAACATTTGTTTATAAAATGACAAAACATTTTACAATCATGCTTTTTTGCTAATGATGTGTATAAAATAGTCGATATCAACATATTTTGGACTATATAAAGACTATGACTATTATAAACTAATGCAATTACAGTATTTAGAATGTCCCTGATAATTTTGGTCACTATTGCTGAAATTGAGTTCAGAGGTTTCTTTCTGATTTTCCCGGTACCATTTTTTTTTTTCCTTTAAGGAAAATTAAGAGTATCAGAATATATAAATGGAAATCGGTAGTAACCAGGTTATTTTTCTATGCAATAACCTGAAATTAAGATTTATTACCTGAGCACTCAGGAGGCTGAGGCAGGAGGATCATTGCAAGTTGGAGACCAGCCTGGGCTACAAAGTGAGCTCAAGGCAGGCCTGAACTGCATAGTGAGACCCTGTCTCAAAAACCTAAGGCCAGGGATTTAGCTCAGTGGCCTAAGCGCCTGCCTGGCAGGCATGAAGTTGTGAGTTCAATCCCAGTACCAAAAAAAAAAAAAAAAGGTTTATTACCTGACCTGGAATATGATAAATCTGATAAAAGATGAAAATGAGAGAGTACTTATAGAATGTCCCAGACTTAGATGTAAAAAGAAAGGGATGCTGTAGCCAGGGAAAGAGGTGGTTTTTAATCTCTGTAAATTTTTCTTAAGGTTGAAGCTTGTTGCTTTCCCTGATGGTTACCAAGATATCTTTAGTTTTTTGACTTACAAGCAGAGTCTGATGTATCTTGACCTGAATGGAAGTCACATAGAGAGTGATGGAGTGAAATCATTATGTGAAGCTTTGAAACACCCAGAATGTAAACTACAAAATCTGGGGTAAGTCTTGAGTCTTTTATTATAATTGAGATTTTTGTCTGTCCAATAGACTGTTGCAGCCTGGACTTGGTATTTGTATAGCTATCTAAAATCTATTTTATTACTTGGAGTCACAGGGATCAGTACAATCGAGCTGATTTACCCTTCATAGGTCTTTCTCCTCCCACAATCCTCCACTGAAGATTTCTCTTTGTATAATTATGTCCCCATCTCCTAACTGTGGAAAAAAAAAGAGCACAGTAAGATTTTATAAACATTTGACATTTCTCATATTTCAGTGCTGGGATATATTCATTTTATCTATAAACACTGAAAGGGATGTTTCCCTCCCATTGATAATGGGAAAGAACTGGAACAGGCTCAGTTTTACTTGATTTTTGATAGTGAATCCTCAAGTTACAACTGTGACTCGGTAAAAAGCCCATAAGATTCAGAAAGAACAGAGTGGCAATTGTCAATGCCAGGGTGCTTGCCTGCTATGAATTCATCTAGGTGGTTGCCCTCTGGTTGATTTTTCTTTCTCTGAATGACAAGATTAGCAATCGTACTTTGTCCTCACATTGTGACAGATTTTAAACAAAGACCTTATTTTCCAGTGAGAATCAATTAAATCAGTTTCTAAAGAACAAAAAAATGTTACAATAGGCTTTAAAGGTTTAAGTCCCCGGACTCACTTCAGGAGGACAAGACTGAACTTTGATGCATCAAGGGTCAAGGTAGGTCTTATTTGTGAGAAACTGATTACAGTTCAGAAGAAATACAGTGAGTGAGATCTGAAACAAGATCTTTTTGAAAGTAGGCAGATGAATTTGGTGGTATTGGGATACATAATTTTTGAAGTCTTGCCAGTATTTACAAGATGAAATCCACTTACATGTTTGCAGTTTTGGGATAATTCTTGAATGTGGATTGAATGCACTTGTCAAGAGGGCCAGGTTGGGGTAGATAGTTTTACCAGTTTTGTGAAGTAGTCTTAGAATATTTTTGAGGAATTTTCTGTAACCTTCACTTCTGGTCTGAGACCCAGGTGAGAAGTAAGTCACTGGTTTTTTATATCTTAAAAATAAATTTGTAGCCAAAAGTCATACCAGGAGATATTATTCAGCCTGATTTTACTAATGCCTGCAACTTTATATTTAAAAGTAGTATTTGTCCCCTGACGATCTCATGTAACCCAGTCCCTTCCTAAAGGCCCACCTCTAAGCATATGAATTAAAAGAAGTAACACAAGGATTGTTTCCTTGTTCTTAATACCCCTTAATGGCAATTAAACTCTAACATGAGTTTTGGAGGACACGAACTGTATTCAAGCCATAACACTTATTTTTTATTTATGCATAAAAGATGAGGGTAACAATGGCCTTTTTTCCTGACTTGATAAAAATCTTTGCCCTATGTGTAAAGTTTAGGGATTTACAAATACTAATTTGGATGTTACAAGTGACACATTATTAAATTACAATCAATAGATGTTATAGGGTGGTTTTTATAAGATACAGCAACAATTTCTAAAATCCAGGTGTAATCTTTTTGTTATAGTAAGACAAAAATAATTCTTACAAAATATTTTCTGGCTTGTATACTATATATTTTGCAGTTGCAAAAGAGAATTATTTTTATGAGGCTGAGATTTCATTCACTGGGAGTTGGAATGTTTCATAGCTGTAATTCTAGTAAACACTAAGGAAAAAAAAAAGCCTGAGGAACCCAAACATCATATGGAAAGGATAAGAGTAAAACAGGTTATGAACAAATGGATTATCAAGCAGTTAATATTTATATGGGCACTTAAAGACATTTTTAGTGTTTTCACTACTTATACTTTTCTTTTATAAATGATATATTTTTCATTTGTGAAGATGTGTCCAGAAATTTATGAGTAATAGTTTTATTGGTGATTACTAATTATTCTTTAGTTTCCTTCAAAATATACTTTTGAATTATTAAATTCAAGAGGCTATTGACAGTTAATACCCCTTTGTATACACACAATCTCTACTATGCTAATTTAGTGTGAGATTACAAAAACTGCACTTTTGTAAATCTTTTCTGATGGTTTATTGTGGCAATATGAACACATTAGTTGTTTAGACTTAATTCTACAAACTTAATTTTTGTTGCTGTTTACTGCCAAGTTTTTGTTAAGTTTGGGTTTTGCATTGTATAAAACCTTAATTTTGATTCATTGCATTCTCGTGTGGTGTGTTTTTAAACACTTTTATGAATTATTGAATGGTAGAGTTTATGACCATTTAATGTCCTTCAGTTGCTTACATAGATGTATGATAACTTGTTTGAATTTGGGCTCCACTTTGTTCTCAGAATTTTTACTTTGCTCCATTGCTTTCTAGCATTTCAGGTCCTAAAAAGTCATTAAGAATAGTCTGTCTCCTCAACCCTTGGGTTCCTTCCCTAACTCTTCAGTTTAAGTACTTTGCCCTTGGTGGTGATATCATATTTTTCATTACTTTTGCATGGAATTACCTTTTGACCTATGAGCAACTATTTTTTAAATTTTCTGCTCAGAAATGATTTCTTTAAATTATTAACATTTTTATTCTATTTCTCTTGTGATTTTCAAGAGCATCCAATGATCACTGGTTATAACTCTGTTCCTATATAGCTCTTAATTTTGTCATTTTAATCTTTTTTCATTTTTTCTTGGAAGGTTCTCATTTTCATGGAATTGATTTTACTTCTCTTGCTTCAAATCTAAATTTCCTTAATTTTGCTGCTCTAACCTCAAACTTGCTTCCTTCTGTCTCTCTTATGATATGCTAATTTTTTCATAGTTATCTTTCTGTACATTTATAGTATAAAGCAAATCTTTCTAAATAGTTTTGCTTCCTAGTTTAGTATAATGTTTTTCGTAAAACTGTTTTTAATACACAGGTTCTATAACATTAGGATCTTTTTCTGTCTAGAAGAGCTCTACCCAAACACAATGACAAGGTTTTCCTTCTTTTCTCAACTACCTGTGGCGGCTGATATGGTACCTGTGTGATTTAGTTTGCTCAGGCTGCCTTAGCAAAATACTAAAGCTCAAGAGCAAGGTACAGGCAGAGTTGGTTTCTGGTGAGGCCTTTCCTTTTGCTTTCTCCTTGTCCTCATTTTGGTCCATGCCCACTCCTTGGGTTTCTTCCTTTTATAACCATACCTGTACTTGGATCATAGAGCTTCTTGTGTTCCTACCTTTACAAATAGTTCCTGAGTGACTCAAATTGATCATCCTTAATTGAAGGAAATATCTGGAGCAAATCCAGCTGCTAGGAATGAAATGCTGCTGCTGCCTCTTGACTATCCTTACAAATAGCTAATATCACTGCAGCAATGTACAAAGTATAAATCATCCCTGAGTATGAGTCTTTATAAGTATTTTAGAAAATCTCTGCATGTATTTTTTCTACTTCCCATCTTTATTTTTAGAAAGAATTTTATTTCTGATTTACTTGTTTTCACTCTTAGAACTGGGTTCCTTAGAAACAAAGCTTGGTTTCCTAAGTAAATGAGCTCCTGGGAGACAGGGCCTTTGCCCCGACTTCCTGTCTACTTCTGTTGTTCCACAAGTCACTGTACAGGGGAAGAGTTGGTCCCTCCATCTTCTGTTCTAGTTAGAGGAAACACCTCCCAGATTTAAAAAAAAATTACCATTTCAAGGTATTATAAATTGTTTATACATATTTTTTCGTTAAGGAACTGGGGAGGTTGGGGATGAGAGAGACAAGTTTTCCTCCTGTCCCCTGCTTAGCTCTTTTATCAGAATCTCACACTTTATATAAATTGTTCTGTGTAGGGAAGCTGGATATTTAGGCAAGGTTTTCAAAACTGGGGGATTCATACAATCTGGCTGGCTACGTGTGGTTGTAATTCTCTGCGATGTGGTCATTCCTATTTTTCTGTATTTTCTAGGTTGAAATCCTGCAACCTAACTGCAATTTGTTGTCTAGATATATCTAAAGCTCTCATCAAAAGCCAGAGCCTAGTATTTTTGAATTTATCAACCAATAATCTAATGGATGATGGAGTTAAGTTGTTGTGCGAGGCCTTAGGACATCCAGAGTGTAACCTAGAGAGACTATCGTGAGTCAGTTTTTTATATAGCTACATTGCGATTTGAATGCAGAAAATGCTTGGGTCTTGACACTAAGTGAATTGCAATGCTGCATGAATTTTCCATACACCCTACACTTCTTCCTTTACCCCACCTTTTTTTTTTTTTTTTTTTTTAACTACTGGAGATGTAATTCAGGACGTTGCACAAGCTAAGTACATCCTCTACCACTGAGCTATACCCCAGCCCTTCCTTTCTCTTAACTTTTGGGTAATTCTTTCCTACTTGATTGACCTCATTGTCATTCTTTTGTAACCTTCTCTCCATTTCTGTGCTTTATTTCCTCCTATCTCATATGCACAACTGCAGTGGAATTCACAATTTAAGTAGGTTTGTGGAGGTTCTACCCTAGAGACATAGCAGTTGTAAATATCAACTCATTTCCTTCTGGGGAGAGGAATAAGCCTTGAGAATTAATGAATCCCTTCCTCTGTGTTTCTCCTTCAGATTAGAACGCTGTGGCTTCACAGAAGTTGGTTGTCACAATCTTTCTTCGGCTCTGATCAGTAATAAGAGACTGACACATTTATGCGTGGCAGATAATACAGTGGGAGATCGTGGAGTAAAGTTTTTAAGTGCTGCCTTGAAACATCCAGAGTGTGTTTTACAGAGCCTTGTGTAAGTATTGATTCTCATCCTTTCAATGTAATATACTATTTGAAAGATATTTAAAATATTGCTACCCCTGAGGTTCATGTGTTGGCAATTTAATTCACAATGTAGTTCATAGTGTTGAGCAGTGGGACCTTTTAAGAGGTAATTAATTCCTAAGGGCAATGAATTAATGCCATTATTTCAGGAGTGGGTTATCACAGCAGCGATTCCTCAAAAAAGGGATGAGTTTGACCCCTCCCCCCCTTTCCTTGCTCTCATGCTGTTTTGCCCTTTTGCTTCTTGGCCTGGGAGGATGTAGCCAGAGGGCCATCACAGACACAGTCCTCCTCTTAAACCTCCCAGCCTCTTGGCTATGAGACATTTATTTTCATTATACACACCAAGTCTCAGGTATTCTGTAATGCCAAGGTAAGACAAGTGAAGACATATCGGGAAGAAATTCTGCTTTTTCTCTATTGTTATCCTTAATAATAGTGATACTAATAAACTGTCGTTTATTGTCTTTATTCTATACACTCTGTGCTAAAGTTATTTAATTTGTACCACAGCATCTGATGGTAAACTGACACTTGAATTCTAGGTGTCTCATAGTACAGGTTAAGAAAGTGAGACTTAGAAAGATAATGTAACTTGCCTAACCGTTTCATAAGAAAATAATTAATTTAGACCTGAAGTCTGCCACCTGTTCAACTCCAGAGTCTGGGTAAATAACTACAAACACCATTAAACAGAAGTAATAGCATCCCATTGTATGGTTGGATCACAATGTGGTTATTTCGTTTTTACTAGTTACTTTTCTAGACATGAATTGATATGCCAAAGATCTTTTGGTATTTAAATGGCCTTCCAGATAGGTTATTTACATTCCCAACAGTAGTCTACAGGCCTGCATTTTATTTTATTTTATTTTATTTTATTTTATTTTATTTTTTTGCAGCACTGGGGATTGAACTCACAACCTTGCGCCTGTCAGACAGGCGCTTAAGTCACTGAACCAAACTCCTGGCCCTGGTTTTTTGAGGCAGGGTCACACTGTGTAGCTCAGGCCGGCCTCGAACTCACAACGCTCCTCCTACCTCAACCTCCTGAGTGCTGGGATTAAAGGCGTGCGCCACCACACCCGACTAGGCCTGCATTTTAGTACCTGATTGGCTACCTATAGTCTTTCTGAACAGTAATAGTTGAAAATCAACTTTCAAAATAATTTGAACATCTTTCCAAATGTTTTTGGCCTTTTACAATTTAGGAATCACTTCTTCATAGGCTATTTCTTAGTGTTTTTTGTGATATGTTTTTTATATATAACATATTACAAATCTCCCAAACATGTTGCTTTATTTCCAGCTTTCTTTAGTCATTTTCAAAATATAAAAGCTTAAATTTTTTGTGAGGTCAGATTCTTCTCATAACTTCTAAAGGGATTCTATAATTGGAAATATGTTTTTAAAAATCCATTCATTATCTGCTCATATTCTTTATAGTTTAAATTTTTAAAATTTGCATGTTAAATTATTCCAAATTTTTTCATAAGGCTTATATTTATTCCCCCATATATCCTATGTTTTATAAGTCATCAATGGCATAATGTCTTCCTTATTGACTGAAAGTGCCACTTTTATTATATGAAGAATACTTGTTATGATTTCTCCTACTTTCCTCCATCTGCCTGCTGCTTTATTCCATGTGGCTATTTCTACAACAGAGTGTTATATATGGGCAGTGTAAAACAGATTAATTTTTTGATTTACAGTAAGAAAATCTTTGAAGAACATGAATCTAGTTTGTAACCAATTTAATGCAGATCTAAGTGTGTCCTGTGAGACAGGCTGTCTACTAGGTGTCTGATCTTAGGTAGCACATTGGCAAAGCAATAAGGAATCATCATATGAAACTTTTTCAAAGATAGACATCTCTGGGCAGTAAAACAATGATCCTTGTCCTTCCTGTAGGCTGAGGCGTTGCCGTTTCACTCCACTTAGCAGTGAATATCTCTCAACTTCTCTTCTATGCAACAAGAATCTGATACATCTGGATCTGGGAATAAACAGTCTGCACGATGATGGACTAAATCTTCTATGTAATGTCCTTCAGAGGCCGATCTGCAATCTTCAGGATGTGGAGTAGGTTTTCTGACTCTCCTTTTGGGTAGTTTCAACTACAAACTGTGAGGGAAGGGGAGATATGGCCAGAGAGGCTGAGAATGAAACTAGAAGAAAAGAATATAGCGCTGACTCTTTCTGACTGAGACAAGCTGGGGAAGTCTGTTCATTAGACTTTATTTTTAATAGAACTGGTTTTAATAGCAGTTAAAACCAGTTTCCGTTAGTAAGGATCCAGAGGCATCAGGATAAATAGAAGCCATATTAGCTTTTCTGTGGCTGTGCCCTAGTAAATCTACTGGAGTTCGCTACTTTGTGTCCTTGCAGCTGAAACTGTTATGCCAGTTTTTCATTCAGGCTTTTATTTATTTATTTATTTATTTATTTATTTATTTATTTATTTTTTGCGGCACCGGGGATTGAACTCACAACCCTGCGCCTGCCAGGGCAGGCGCTTAAGGCGCTGAGCCAAACTCCCGGCCCTGGTTTTTTGAGGCAGGGTCGCACTGTGTAGCCCAAGCCGGCCTCGAACTCACAACGCTCCACCTACCTCAGCCTCCCGAGTGCTGGGATTAAAGGCGTGCGCCACCACGCCCTGCTCGGGCTTATATTTAAATATGGGTGTATAATTAGATGAACTTTCAAAAACTTTGGTTCTTAAAATATAACCTATCATTTTTATATGCAACCATTTTTTGAAATTTTATTTTTCGTAGTACACTTGCAGTACATAATGTTTACTTTCCCTGTGTATAGAGTTGGTTACAACCATTTTTATTCCTGTATTCTCTTTTGGTCTATGAGTGAGTATACATATGCACAGCTCATGTATCCACATCATTGTGATTATTGTGTAGACATAACTTTGGTTTCCTTTCACTTGATAGTATTTCAGAAAAACATGTAAGTACTTAAATTTTATTTTAATAACTATCTTTCATATTTCACAGTAAATATTGTGGCTAGAGTGAAGCAAGTCAGAGGTAGCAATTTCAGCTTTTGCACTAGGGCCTCTCATGGGACTAGTAACATGTGTAAGTCATTGAGGGTTTTAAACTATAAACTCAAACACCTTGGTATACTCAGAAGTGTTTGTCTCGACTGAACTGACTCATTACAACTAAACTTGCAAATAAGTTTAATAGTTTATTATGATATCTGTAAACACTAAAATTGAATTCTCCATTCCAATAAACACTTGTAGTTCCTTAAGGTAAATGTGTGTGTGTGCATGTGGAGTACCGTGTGATTCTTCAAAATTTCCTTGGTCATTATTCAAATGGAATCAAAGTTTTATTTAATGGATATTAGTATGAAATCCAATGCCTTTATTTCAACTACAGAGATGGTGTTTAAGTGACCTGTATACTCAAGGTCTTTCCTCAACCCACTTATTCTTAGTGTTGCTGTAAACACATGGACAAAATTATTCTTTTCTTAGTTACATCATGGCCTCTAAGCAAGAAGAGATTCAAATCCTTGCACAACTCTCCTAAGGAGAAACTAATTATTAGGCCTCACAATTGTCAGGTTCACTTCTCTTTATTTCTTGCAGATTGATGGGCTGTGTTCTCTCTACTCAATGTTGTCCAGATCTGGTTTCTGTTATTTTGAACAGCCCAAACCTCTTCAGCCTAGACCTTGGGTACAATGACTTGCAGGATGAAGGAGTGAAAATACTGTGTGAAGCTCTGAGAGATCCAAACTGTAACATTCAGAGGCTTGGGTGAGTTGTTTTAAATTAGGAAAATGATACCTGTTTGGTGGTAGTTGTTTCATATGTGGAAAGAGAATGAAAAAGGGGGCTAAGTTAGAAGGTAAATTACTGTAAGAAATTTGAATTTCAAGTGTATGGGTCAATGAATTCCATGTTCTTTGGTATAGGAGCCATATTTCAGATTTGTTTGCATCCCTCTTAGTACCACAGACAGACCCACAGTCACACATATACACAGATAAATGGCAACTGTTTTGTGTTCTCCATATTCTTCAGATATTCCACTTGTTCCTGAGTATTTCTTCTTAAAGATTTTACTAATCATCTTGTATCTGTAAAATACTATGTAGTTACCAAGGATCTTTCAGTTTAATAAATTTTCACCCTATGTTCTGGGCACTACTTAGGTTCAATCCTATATTTAAATTTTTACTTTTGATCTGATACTGGCTGGTGTCTATACAACATGAATGTGTTGCATATGTGGAAAGCCCAGACAGAGATTTCAACCTTTAGGAATTTAAGTGTCCTAGAAAAACCATCCCTGACTCCTACAAAAAAGTACTGATATTGCAATGCTTCCATTGGTTGTTTATATGGTTTTTGTTCATAGCAATGATATTTTAACTGTTGGGTCTGAGATTTAATTTTGTCTTATAACCTCTATATAATTAGCCTGTCACTGTTTCTTGGGTACTTGGAGAAAACACAAGATTACTATTGGAGACAAAGGGCTTTATTACTAATAGCACAGAACATGAGCACAGCGTTTTTATGTCAGTTCCCTTTGTCCCCCAATTCTCACAGGGCTGTCATGGACAGCCCACTTGGATGTCTGAACATTCCATGATATGACAAGTGATAAGAAGCTGCCTCTTTTTCTTGGTGAAATAACTTGTGCTTCAAGGCTGCTCCTTACATACATGGCCCTGGGAAATGGCCAGGTAGATTTGCCACAGCCTTCCTATTTTGTTAGCAAACATGAAGGAGAGTGAAAGGTCAATGGACGTAGATCCCGACAGTATCCATCCTGTGTCTCCACACAGAGTACTGGATTCTGGCAAATTTGGCCACTCTAATTATTATGCCCAAGAGACTGGGGCCAGACCTATTCAATTAACCTCATATGCCATTTAATTATGGCCATGATCAGTAATATTGCAAGCACAAGAGGCCAACTTGTATTGATTTCAGCCATGATCTCACAGTCTTGAACTCAGCCAACTAAGTCCTAAGGAGGATTAATAGGTCTGTTATGACCACAGAGGAATTGAGCATGACCTGCTGATCTTTGTCAGTGTCACTAAACAAAGGACAAAACACAGGCCAAGAGCAACCCAAGTTTCCAAGAAAGACATTCAGTGGTTTACTGTTCCCTCCTAAAATATATATATGCCAGAGGAACACAGAACATTTTTATTTGGGCTGTTATATTTGGTTTGTGTCCCCATTACACTGGTTTGGTTACTCCATAGTCAAACTGATAGTTATAGCTGCCTCATTATCCTTGCATAGTATAACCAAAGGCTCCTCATCAGGACAAGCTTATACTTTGTATCAGCCAAAATGAAACTGTGGTGGTCACAATTGTACACACATAATGCACACTGGGGTTGTCTTTCATGACTCTGTCACTAATGGCATCAGGCACAGAAAAGTATTTCAGGACCTGTTCTGTCCACATGAAAATTTGTTTCTATAGAATGTAGGTGGGCACAATAAAACCAGCAATGGCTTAGGTGGCAGCTGCAGCTGCTGCTTGATTCATATAAAGGACAAAATTATTTTCCCAGACTGCAGTGTTGGATTTTGGGGGAAAATGAGTGCATTAATTCTATTTTTTGTACCTCACAGATGTTAAGATGTTCTTTCCTAAGCACTGTTGCTGCTGTTCCCCCAAAATTCCATCCCAGAGGTTATCAATTCATTTAACTGTACCCAGATTTTCAGTCCAGCAGGATTGGGGGAAGAGACAAAAGTATCTTTATACAGTGTTCACAGAAACTCATAATCTCCCATACATTATATTTCACATTCTATTTCTTATTTCCTAAATAGCAAAGTCAAGTTATAAAGCTGAGTTTTTAAATTGTCTTTAAAAATATGATTAGAGTTGAAGTCTAATTTAATACTCTTCCTATACAGGTACTCACTTTTTTTCCAGCAAAGTTTATTGCAATTTTTCTCTCCTTACTGCTTGGCAGGGATACTTTTGTTATTACAAGTCACATTTTCACTGGTGTGTTTCTGGGTTTTCTATTTTCCATTGGCCTGTTTATAATTCCCAAGTACCACTAATGCAGTCTTAATGCAGCTGTATAATTTTTTAAAATTAGGACAAGACCTCCCATCTTCAAGGCAGTTTTGGCTCTTTCCTCATGCCATTTCCAAACTTTTAAATATAAAGTTCTCATGTTCTACACAAGTGCACATGTACCTGCCTCAATCAAAATATTGGTATTTTGATTAGAACTGAGTATCAATTAATGAGTCTCTTGCTACTTCACTTTAGTACACTTCATTTTGCTATGTCTGTTTAGGTCTATCAGTAAAGGTTAGAAAATTTTGCTTGAATGGCCCTATATTTGAACTTTAACTCCTTGTTATATTTTGATGCTATTGTAAATGCTTTTGTTATTTGATGTGTCACACTGATTTACTAATCTTGTATTCTGGGGCTAAAACACATTGTCAGCTAGTATACAAATAAGTATCTTCATTCATAATAGAGATAAGGTTATAATTTCCTTCTGTAGGTCTCATTACATTTTTGTATTTAATTACAATAACTCCATATAATGAGTTCAGGAATGTTCCTTTTTCAGTTTCCTGGGAGTAATTTGGTAAGGCTGGAATTATTCCTTGAATTTTGTACAAGTGTAGATTATTTTGACCTGACTCAATGTTAAAAATCGTTTAAAATTTCTGGAAATTTTTTGGGGGGGTACCAGGGATCAAACTCATGAACACATGTTTGCCAGGCAGGCACTTGTGCTGCTGAGCTAAATCCCTGGAATATTTTGTTATATTATCTATTTCACTTAATTTTATTGGCAAATATCTAGTATCTGCTTAATTTTTAAATCATAATATATCTCTTCTCAATCCTGATACAATATGGGTAATTTGAGCCTTTTCACATTGTATTTCATCCTTCCCAAAGAACACATCGACACTCTCTACTGTTTGTATATTTTCATTTTATTTTTAAAATAATTTCCTGTATTTTTATTTTACTATTTTTCTAAATTTGAGTTAGATGCATAAATGATACATTTTCCCTTTAATATAAAATAATTTAAATGTACATTACTTTATTTTCTTTGTACATTTGGGCTACTTTAAAATCTCAATTTTTTAAGATAAGAGGGGTATCTTTTTACAGATAATTTCTACCATTGTGAGTTGAGAAGATATTGTGCATTTTAATTTTTTGAGCTTTGACATTTGCTTCATAGACAACATATAATCAGATTTTGAATGTGTTCCATAGTATGCTTGAAAAAAAAAAAAGGAAAGTTGTAGGTTGCAGTATACTGGAGTTTGAATATTGTGTCCCTGGAAGGTTCATGTGATTGGAAGCATAGTCCCCAGTGTGGCAGTGTTGAAATCATATAACCCTTAAGGTGAGACCTAGTGGGAGGTAATTAGGTCACTGGGGGCGTCATCCTCAGAAGTAATTCGGTATAGTAACTGAAGGACTCTGGCTAATTTCCTCAGTGGTAGGTATAAAAGAGCAAGTCGAGCTCCTGAGCAGCTTTCTGGCTTCCTGTTTTTGTGATTTCTGTCTTGCCTACATCCCCACTATGATGCAGCAGTCATGTGATGTAGCAGAAGGCCCTCACAAGAGCTGAGTAGATGTTAGCACTGTGCTTTTTAACCTTCTAAACTATAAGTTAAACCTCTTTCACTTTACACATTATGTAGCATTAGACATTTTCTTAATACAAAACAGACTAACATACACTATTCTTATCAGTTAAAAGTGATAATTGTGTTGGCCAAATATGTATTTGGTATTAAAATCTTCAAGCCGGGTGTGGTGGTGCATGCCTTTAATCCCAGCACTCAGGAGGCTGAGGTAGGAGGAGCGTTGTGAGTTTGAGATTGGCTTGGGCTACAACGCGAGTGCAAGGCTGGCCTGAGCTGCATAGTGCAACCCTGACTCAAAAAACTTGAGCAGGGAATTTGGCTCAGTGGCTTGAGCGCCTGCCTGGCAGGTTCAAGGTTGAGAGTTTGATCCCTGGAGCCACAAAAAATAAATAAATAAATAAAATGTTAAAAAAAAAAAGTTAGGAGCTCCATTATAATAGTGAACTTCTTCTCTTTGCAGTTGTGTATTTCTATATCTTGAAATTATTACTGACTCTAAATTTAAAGTTATGCTTCCTGGTATATTCATAATCTCACACTAGATCTGTCTTAACAGTACTTTTTTCTGCAGTGTACTTTGTACGATAGTTATGTACCTTGTGTCATAATACATCTTCTGTATTAACCTGAATTCTTGTGGGCCACAACTTTATAAGTTTTATATGTTCAGCACCTATACACTCAATTGTTCAATGGTTAAGTGACTAGAAGGTGAAAGTTAGGGTTGGAGGACAATCAGGTGCAGAAGCTAGAGTTTAACATACTTCCTCAGTTTTTATATAGCCATTGGCTTGCTAAAGGACCTTCGAGTTGGTTAATTTATCTCTATTAGTCATTCTTCCCATGCATAGGCAACTGATCTGTTTGAAATATGCTGTAGAATTTTGACTATCTTTGTATAAGATGTTCTTGGTATAAGTTTTTATTTGCATAAATGGTATGTTAGAGACCTCTTATTCTTTTTAAACACTCAGTACCAAGTTTTTAAAAAATCAATGCTGCTATATTTTTAGTGATCATTAGTCCAAGGGTTCACCTGTTTCATAGTCACAGTATTTGGTAGTATGCTTGTTAGTCCCTGAAGTATAATTCATGACTTAGGAACTGGTATGTTCAGCACACAAATACCTAATAATGATACTACAACTACTCGTGGTCCTTGAATTTACCCTGTGTTCATTTTTTAGTTTCTGCAGTTATCTTCTGCCCACAGATCTCTTCTCTTTGTTGTCATGAGATGAAGTCATTTTTTAAACTTCGTATCTCTTCCCTACAGGCTGGAATACTGTGGTTTGACCTCTCGGTGTTGCCAGGATCTCTCCTCTGCTCTTCTCAGCAATCAAAAGCTGATAAAAATTAACCTAACACAGAATACGTTGGGTCAAGAAGGAATTAGAACTTTGTGTGAAGTCTTGACATGTCCGGAATGTAAGCTACAAGTTCTAGGGTAAGTCTTGAGTGACTTCAGGAAGGTGTTTCCTGCAGTGAGGAATTTGGAGAACCATTCATTTGTTGGTAGGTCTCAGAACCAACTTGAGTCTGGCCCTTTGGGAATCCTAGAATAGAGTATTAAGAGATACAGTGAAGTGTAGTTGTTCAGAGTTGGGCACTCTGGAGCTAGACTCACTGAATTTGAATTCTATCCCTATCTCTTACTAAATGTTTAGTCTGTTCCCCTAATCCAATAAGGGTTTCCTTCCCTTACCTGTAAAATGGGCGAAATGATAAAAATATACTTATGGCATTATTGTGAAGCTTGCTCAGTTAGTATAGGCCAAGTACTTGTAACAGTACTTGGCATAATAAACAATGTCTTAGCTATTTTCATCATTGACCTTACTATTGTTTTGTTTGGATAGAAGGCTCTTGGAGGACACCTCTTAATGTTAATCTATTTCTATTCTATATCCCATTTTCCTCTGACTTCTGTTATTCCCTTCACTGTATCCCTCAGTTCCTTTTTCCACTCCCCATTCATGTTAATATACTCTATCTTGACAGGTTTGTTTTCTTTTTGAAGCTTTCATCGAGTAAAGGCTATGGGTAAATTGAGTGCAGAAAAAGATATGCTTTTTTGTGTTCTCAGGTTGTGCAAAGATGCATTTGATAAGGAATCCCAGAGTCTGCTGGAAGCTGTGGCACTTAGGAAACCGAAGTTAGCCATATTGCCTTCTTATAATAATTATAATGAATATGGGTCCTGGTGGCGGTGTTTCTGATTTGAAGAACCTGTATTTCCTTAAAAAATAAAAATTCAGAGTTGCAAGGATTTTGGTTCTTGGCATCTATGATATTCTATTTCCAGAGACACTGCATTTGATATCTATTAGATACAGGTTAGTCACTTCTCTGCTTGACAGGATTTGAGAGACTGAAACAAAATGAAAAAACCAAGTTCTCTGAAAACTAACTTTAATTGGATATAGAATATAAAAACTTGAAGCTTAGAAACACCACTTTGAGAATGGAACCAGAGAAGAATCAGATACCTTGTTTTCCTTCTCATTCACACAGCCTCGGCTTCTTAGTTCACAGCCTCACTGTCTGTGACATCTTATTAGAATGCCTTTCTGTGTCTGTTTTTTGGCACCATGAGTGTCAAAATCACTTGGCATCCATCTTAAAATGCACATTCTTGAGCTCTACACCAGGCTTGCTGAACAACATCTGGGTGAAGGTAGTTGGGAATCAGCATTTTAAATAATTTCAAGCAATTCTTAGGTACATTAATATTTGTGACTCACTAGTTTCAGTAGAAATGAAAATCCCCCTCTGCAGTGTGCACTTTCTGAAGCCAAGGAGTCTCAAAGAAAATTAAGAGGATAAAAGGTTATTTGGGTTAGAGTTAAAAACAGATTCATTTAGCAAGAACATGACAAAATTCTGTGAAAGATAGTTCTCATTGCGTAAAGCTGTGTAACAATCCACAACTTACTGGCTTAACAACCTTCTCAATAAATTTCATGATCTGATAAATTAGAAGTCAAAGGGTTCAGCTGAGCATTTTTCTTATATTCCATATGGTGTCACTCAGGGTTCCTTAGTGTAGTGGTCATCTGGCAGCCAAGTTGCTCTGGAGGCCCCAACATAACTCTTCCTCACACATGTTGGCAAGAGTGGCAGAGACTGGGTTCAGATGTGCCCCTTCTCCAAAACCCTCTACACAAGATCTTTTCAGCAGGGAAGATGGATTTCTTGGGTGGCAGCTCAAGATTACAAGGGCCAAGGATAAACTGCCATGTGTCTAGCATATGTGAGTGTTGGGAGCTACTGAAGCTGGAAATCGACCTAGGGCATGACCCAGACATAACCATTCCAGGAACAAAGAGCACCTGGGGCAAGCCACATGAAGAAGCTACTTCAGCCTAGAGAACACTTAGCCCCAAGACAATCTGAGCAGTGGGTTGCTAGGACAACAGGGTGTCATGTAACATTAGGTTGCTAAAAGGTATAAATAAATGCTCCTGCTTTGAGGGGCCAGTACCTTTCCTCCCATCTGGAGGTTAAGGGCTCCACCTGACCCCAGCTTTTCTCTTCATTTTTCTCATCCTCTCGCGGTCCTTCACCCCAAGAACCTCAGGAGCCGCGTGGGTTGTGGCATGTGAGGCCACTGGGTTTGATTCCTCCAAAAGCTGGCTGGCGGGAGGGGAGTAGACCCAGGCTAACACAAACTTCGCTGGCTAAAAAGGCCAATTCAGATGCAAGAACAGTTAGTTCTTGATGGGCAGAGAATCAAAGAATTTATGGTAGTCTTTTCTTCACTCCAAATTGTCAATTTTCATTTGGAAGAAATACTTTTAAGGGTAAAAGTTAGGTGAAACCAGTACAACTATCTGTACCCTTATATCGTTGATATACTTCTTTGCTATGAAAGAGCAAATCATAAGTAAAAACCAAATGGAAAAGATCTTCGCTTTCCCATCTCCTGACCACAGTGTAAGTCATTTCCTATCAAATTTCCTGGTTTCTCATTGTGTTGTAGTTTATTCTGCATGCCACTTTCACAGTAGTTTTCTTTAAAAACAGAAAACAATTTTTTCCTCCTTTCATCTCTACTGCTTACATCAGCCTTATCTCTTGATTCCCAACGGTTACATCCAGGGATGGACTTTTCTGGTAATTGTGTTAACTGGCACTTCTTCCAAATCTTGCTTTTTCCTTTGTCTAATTATCTTATTTGAGGGGTCTACCTGTGAAGGCAGAACTGCTCTTAGGTAAGTTTCCTTATTGATATTTTTTTCTTCCTTATTGATCTTAAAGCTCAATGAGGCCTTTATCTCTTGCCACCTACTGGGCCCCCTTCCCCTACATTCCCTACTCTGAGACTTCCATCCAATTTGTGTTGGGTAAATGGGTGACAACTGATCTGGCTTTTTCAAGCTGAGAGGGGTCGCTAAGACGTGACAGATAGAAATTTTTACCAGACACCATCAGGGGCAGGTTCCCCCACTCCCCATGAGCCTGCTGCTGTGGGCTGGAGAAGAAACCAGGCCTGGAGGTCCCACCACCATCAATAAAGTGTCAGAGTGTAGCGATTTGGCACAACCAGATGTAGGGCATCATAGTCTCATTAATGAGGCACAGGTCTTGAAGTAATCTCTTATTTAGTAGGTCCCTTAAATGATAGGAGTGTTATAAGGGCTGACAGCCTCTCATATGAGTCCGTTTTTAAGTATCCTTGGACTATAGGCTTTAGTCCTTTTGTTAACAGGTAACAATTGTAAAGTTTCAGAGAGAAAACTTGAGATCAGTGATGATATAGCATTGCAGCATCACAGTCATGATATTACCTTTGAAACATGTTTGAATGTCCATCTTAGTATAGAACAGCTCTCTAGTCAGTTATTCTTATCTAATTACAAGCTATTAAATGACATGAAACTTTTTACCTAATGTATCCTTCAATAGAGTGTCACTGAAGAATGAACCTGTCTATAGATCTACTTTATAACTTATTAATGTCCAATACTGTCTAGTGTTTAAAAAGACATTGTAGGGGTAATTTGGTGGAATGGCTGATTGTCTATTCCCCATCTAAAGGAAGAGAAAGACCAAGTGTGAGGGTTTCTTTTATACCTGTTGGAGTGCAAAGGTTTCTCCTAATTATGAAATGGAGAAGGAAGCCTCTCTAGGTTTTAACCTACCCAGTTGTAGGCTTTTACCTAAATATCTCTCCTTCTGCCTAATGAGGAACTGAGCCTGTCTAGGGCTCAACCTGTTGTAGATCTTTACCCAGAAATGCATCAGGAAGTCCAAGTGCAGCCCTGACTTCCTCACTGGCCCCTAAACATCGTTAGGGTTTATCTGCCTTACCCATCTGTGGTTTTAAACTGGTGCCCCTGTTGAGTCTTTCTCTTTGGGGATAGGATCAGGGCCTTGGTCACCCCTCTAATGTCCCCAAATGAAGTCTGGGACTAAGATGGCTGTTAAAGCCAAATGGTAATGTGAATGGGGGTTTTCTTTTGTTTATATAATCTGAGAAACTATGGCCTGCGATGGTCATCTAAAGGTGGCCTGGGTTATTTCCTTTGGTTTTTTTTTTTTCCCCCGGCACCGGGAATTGAACTCACAACCTCACACCTACCAGACAGGCGCTTAAGTGGTTTTTGGTTTTTTGAGACAGTGTCTTGTTATACAGTTTAGGCTGAGCTTGAACTCACTTTGCAGCCCAGGCTGGTCTTAAACTCATGGCAATCCTCCTGCCTCAGCCTCCCAAGTAGGTCACCATGCCCAGTTTGGTCTGGGTGTTTGACTCCTTTTTGTTTTAAATTCCACGACCCCAAATCGAGATGCTCTAAAATATAGAGCAAGAATGGGGTCCCCCGACACACTTTCTTCTACAGATTAAAAGTTTTTGGAGGTACCTGACCAACTTGTTAGAGATAGTGGGTTGGTGACAGAACAAATGGAAGGTGACAGGAGACAGAAGGCATCTAGCCCAATCTTTACTGTGTAGTCTTGGCAATGGCAGCAACTGTGGTACCAGGTCACCCCCTGTTGAGGACGCAGGTACAGGTGCCTGAGCAAGGCCAGGCATGGCGGCATGTCCCCCAAGCCAGCACCTCTGGCCGCAAGCTCTGCTCCACCAAGACCCTGGCCCACCTTGGGGGTGGATCTCTGTCCTGTCTTTCTCCCCCACCACCCCTGTGGTGTTTCTCCCAGTTATTCCTGGATGGGTTCTATGGTGATGAGGGCTCCGAGCATCAGGAAAGGGTGGGATGAATGAGTGCCACTCCCAGGCCTGTTCCTGGGAGGTGTCCAGCCAGGGCCCTGTTTGAATGGCCAAATTATCCCTGAGTGAACAGTTACAGAAGAGACAAGCTAGACTGAAAAATCTGAGCCTATAGAGGAGATCTAGATCACCTTTGGGGATAAATGGAGACACGCAATAGTCTAGAAGAAATCTAAGACAGAGAGGTCTCCGAGACATTTGGGTTTTTTTTAGCCATCTGAACAATTTTTTATATAGTAGTACTGCTAGGCTGTACTTAAACCCACTCTGAAAAAGGCTTATGAACTGGTATCTGTAATATACTTAAGAAACTCACAAGCCAGGTATGCCTGTAATGCCAGCACTCAGGAGGCTGAGGAAGGAGGATTGCCATGAGTTAGAAGCCAGCCTGTGCTACATAATCCAAGGTCAGACTGCACTACAGAAAGACAGACCCTGTCTCAAACAACTATAACAACGAAAGTCTCACAGATTAAAGTCTATACCCATCATCTAGCAATCACAAATTACATGTAACTGGAGGCACATTTATCAGTTTTTATTCTCACATGCACATGAAAACAGAAAGCTTAATAAAAACTTTTTTTTGTACCTTTAGTTAGCATATGCAAGGCACAAATGTAAATCACTCTTTTTGATAGTTATTGTGTTAAAGACAAACAGTTGTTGCAAGTTGCCTCAGCCTGACCACCTCGAGAGAGGGACAGTCTAGTGACAAGGTGGTCTACCTAGCTAAAGAGTTCCTAGTGAATCGGAATTCAAAGAAAAAAAAAATTTTTTTAGAGGTTTTTTTAGCTTAGATCTTCATCCTAGCAAAAGTTTGTCAGGGTATCTACGTAGTTATTCTTTTATTTGTGGCCAGCCTCATAAATGTATCAAGACATATCAGAAGAGGTGGCCTATCTTATTAGCAGAAAGAAAAGTCCAAATGTATAGCTCAACTCTTAATGGAGGCTTAAGAGAGGGCTCTAACAGTGCCATCTCAGGTCGCTGTGGGATAGAGAATACCAGAAGATCACTGAAAGAGCTACCATTCACCTCACTGAGTAGTGCAGGTAGGGATGATAGATAAGTACATGTGCTGCCAAAGCGAGTCCAAGAGATGATACTTAAGTAGAGATTTTTCTGCTGGATACCCAGTCAGGCTGTCAGGACCCAGCTCCCACTGAGGAACCGTTGGGTGTCCACGAAGGAGTTGCCCTGGCCATGACCTAGTTGTCCTCTCAGCTTTCATTCATTCCCTACAGAGATCTATCTCTAGAAAGGAATCCAGCTGCCTGTCTGGCAACATTCCGTGGGGGATTAATCACAAGGTGGTGGAGAAACCTGCCCTTTGCTTTAATAGTGTCAGTTGCCCTAGAGCATTTAACTAGCTGGCAGAGTAACCACTTTCCCTTTGAGTCCTATAAGGGAAAGATAAAAGCCTGAGCTATTTAAAGATCTGTAAAAAAATCTTTTCATAACATTTTATAAGTTTACAGTAAAAGTTTCAAAGTCCACAAGGGGGAGCTCTAACTACTTTTTGGCTGCAGACCCAAACAATTCGCGCGGCTAATGCAGAGCCCACTAGAAAAACCAAACAATGTATGGGGCCAGCCTAAAGGGTTGGTCCCAGCTAATCTGTGACTAAAGACACCAGGAGTCATCACCAGCTGTCTTGTTTGTCCTCCAAATTCCCATAGATGTCTGCTGAGTGAGCACCATTCCTCTGCTGTCCAAGGAGTCCACGGGATCATAAAACTCAATCCAATAAAGAATTAGACAGAGCTTTATCTTCCAGTCAGGAAACCAAAACGTTATGTCAAGGGGAGGACAGCTGACCACACCACACCACTGCTCTGCTGAAAATGCAGCTCCCAGCAATTCTAACCTCTGCACCATTAAAGATCTGAAAAAAAAAAAAAAAAAAAAAAAAAAGGAAAAGTTTAGTTTTACAAAGAGGACAGCTATCACGAAGCATGAGGTACTGGGCTTTAGTACTGCAAGCCTCCAAGCTCTTATGCCTAGCTCCTTCTACTGGGGACTTGTGTCTCCCATCCCCCTTGGGTAGACACTTGTCAATATCTTATCTGTTGCTTTGACTGTCTTTGATCCTAACCTAGGTCTTCTGGCCATTTGGTTTCTTCCTGTTTCTTTGTAATGAATAAGTGAAGGGGGTGGGCCCATTAGGACAGCAGCTTGCTTAGTGATTCAGGGGACATATGTATATGTCTGTATCTGGTGCAATATATATATCAATATATATTTATCTTTTTGAGGCAGGTCTTGCTATGCAGTTCAGGCTGAACTTGAGCTCATTTTGTAGCCCAGGCTGGTCTTGAATTTGCAATGATCCTCCTGCCTCAGCCTCCCGAGTGCTGGAATTACAGGTATGTGCCACCATGCCTGGCTTCTGGTGCAATATTATACTGACGTTGAAGTGAGAACATACATACATGTGTGTGTACATAGGTGTGTGTGCGTGTGTGTCTTACATATTAAATAAGAGTCCTTAAGTGGCTGTCTCCTGCTGCCTTGCATTTTGTTAGGTGAGGGGAGGTGGCTTTCCTAGAAATTGTTACCTGGAGCTTCTCCCTAGTCTAGCTAGCTTTTTAATATTATTATTATTATTATTATTATCTAATTATCCTAACTGCAGAGTCTACCTATGAAGCCAGAAACTGCTTTTAGCAGGAAGCAGGGGACAAAGACAAGTTCTACGTGGTAGATTGACAACTGGTGGCCAACTCGTAACTCTCAGCTGAACTGAATCAGCGTGGTGCTGGCTGTGGAGGGCCCACCTGAGGACTGCAGCCAACAGCATACAGAGAACTGGAGAGGAAGAGGAGGGTTGCTGATTCTCCTGGAGAAGTGTGTTGAACCACCTAATACAGACTTGGCTGTTCTCATCATTGGAGGAGCTTGGGACCTCATTGCTGCTGAGGATGGCTGCGTTTCACTTTGGAGAGCTCTAGTCCTTACTTTGAGCATCATTGTTTCCTGGCTGCATAGGGGAAGATGGTGTGCTGTTGATCCTCCTAGAGAACCTTGTTGCATTGTCTTTCCTGATAAAACTCAGCCACTCGCATCATCAGGGAAGCTCAGGACCTTACTGTTGCTGAGGAACGCTATGGTTCTTTCTGTGGGAGTGCAGGTCCTTAACTAGAGCGTCGCTGCCTGGCTCCAGTGCAGATCTGTCAGCCTGCTGGCACAGATCCTTCGTTCCACAGGTGTAGGCTTTCTAGCTTTCACCACTGACCTTTGGGCCTTTCCAGCACAGATCCTTGAAATAGTCTTGCATGAGACATTATTGTGGACTCTAGGCTTCCAGTTGGACTCATGGGCTCTGCTAGGTCTTCAGCTGAACTCATGCAGGACATTGCTGTGGGATTCAGGCTCTCACCTGGATTCTTTAGGTCACTACTATGTGGACAGATCTCCTGAACTCATTTGCATTTGATTCTTGGGATGAATATTATAAAATCCTATAAATTATATGTCCTGTATTTCTTTTCCTTGCAAACTCTGACTACAACAATATACATGAACACATATCATCACATGGGTGATAGTTTGTATGCAAGTTGTAACATAGCAGTACATGAGTAGGTAAGTAAATGGATTACAGATGTGCTTTAAGGCCTGGGCCAAAGGATTTTTGGACTGATTAGATTAGGGGAATTTTTGAAAACTGGAGAAAATAAAAATCACTACTCAAGGTGAGTAGTGCGAGTGGCACAGACTCCAAGAAGAGAAACATCCATGACTTCTGAGAACCGGCCATGTTGGGCCAGGGAGGATCCAACCAGAAGAGAACTAGCAAGCCTTCCTGGTGAGTGGAGTGAGCCACACAGACTCCAGGAAGAGAAAGATCTGTGCCTCCTGTGCACCTACTGGTGTGTGGGCTGAGAATCAAGACACCCACACACACACACACACACATACACAAGCAACCTGCTGGTTTGGAGGACTGGCTAAGTTGATAGCAACAAAGGTATATAAAGCAACTAAATGCTTGCATTGTTTGGTTGATTTTGCAGGCCTGGGGCCAGCAGTCTGAGCATCTCTTGGGAAGATGACCGTATGCAATGTAGCAAATATGGGGGATTATCTTCTGTCTTGTCTTTGAGGCTAAATATTGTTCTCATTGTTTTGCTTTATTCTGATTTTTTTTGCTTTATTTCATATTCTGTTTTGATTGGTTTTATTCTGTTTTGGTTTTGGTTTGATTTTACTATACCTGATAGAATGGTCAACTATTGTGAAGATAACAAGATATACTATAGTAGCTATTGTTTCCCTAGTATCTTGCTTTGAGTTCTGAACCAGTTCTACTGCTTTCTGTTATGTTTTGTTGGATTTTACTATCTTTAAAATAAAATTAAAAAAAAATCACTACTCAATGTGGAAACAGGTCTTATGGTCACCAAAAGAAAAATGGAAAAAATAAACTGTGGAATAGTCAAATACTAAAAATTTTTTTATAAAAGTAAATGGTGTAATACATGGATGAATCATAAAAATACAGTAAAGCATAACAAAAACAAAGTTCACTACATATATGAAGTTTAAGAATAGACAAAATTTGTAGTTGATGTTAAATCAGAAAATAGTTACTCCTTGAGGAAGACAATGGTTTGATGGAAGCACAAAAGAACCGCTCCTAAGCCGGGCGTGGTGGCGCACGCCTTTAATCCCAGCACTCGGGAGGCTGAGGTAGGAGGAGCGTTGTGAGTTCGAGGCCGGCTTGGGCTACAACGTGAGCGCAAGGCCGGCCTGAGCTACACAGTGCGACCCTGCCTCAAAAAACCAGGACCAGGAGTTTGGTTCAGCGGCTTGTGAGCTCGCTCCCCGGTGCCACAAAAAAAAAAAAAAAAAAAAAAAAAAAAAAAAAAAAAAAAAAAAAAAAAAAAAAAAAAAAAAAAAAAAACCGTTCCTAGGGTGATGCAAATGTTATATGTACATCTTAATATAGGTTAATCACATGGTAAACAACATTTTATAAGTAAATTTATCTTTATTTTAGCCCTCAATAAAAACATCAAAGATAACTCAGCAGATAAGGGCAGAGAAAACTGGTTGAGCAAATGGCTGTGACCTGTCAATCATGGAGACCCAGGACACACGCGCAGAACACAAAATCCAGAATGACTGCAGCACTGTATACCAAACCAATCAGAAAGTGCTATCTTCAATTGTTTGCTTACATCAGGTGAAAAACCAAGCAAGCTTTGATAGGTCAGTTTAGACCTGATATGTGGCCAAATGAGTTTCTGACAGGACAACCTTCTCTAACGCTTCATTGGCATGGGAGAAAAGCAATCTGGAAATGGGAGATATAGTATAAAGGAGCCCAGTCATTAATTTAGTGGAGTGCAGTGAACCTTCTTCTCTATCTGCTCTCATTTTGGAGAGTGTTATTTCTTTTCCATCCTCAATAAATATAAATCCTTGCTACCTTTTTCATATGTTTTGTCCAGTTCTTGGCTCAGTACACTAAGAACATGGAAAGAATTTCTTTGGAACCTAAAAGCCAGTATGAACCATTCAAAGAATAAATTAGGAGTCATTACTTCTTCCATTAGAAATTTTCCTTCCTTCATAATATTGTTATATGAAACAAAAATGTGGATTAAAACAAAGAGACAAATCCACAATTATGGTTAATTAATTAATTAATTGCCTTTTTGAGTCAGGGTTTCACTAGGCAGCTCAGACTGGCCTTGAGCTCACTTTGTAGCTAGACTCAAACTCAGAGGAATCCTTCTGCCTCAGCCTCCCGAATGCTGGGATTACAGGTGTGTAACACCACGCCCGGCAATTATAGTAAATTTAAAAACAGTTCTGAGGCACGATGGCTCACACACACCTGCAACCCCAACACTACACAACTCTTAGGAAGAAGGATGGCAAGTTTTAGTCCAGGTTAGGCAATTTAGTGAATTAGTAAGATCCTGTGTGTGTGGGGGGAGTCTGGAAATGCAGCTCAGTGGTAAATCCTGGTTCCTAGTAACACACTGTGTGTGGGTGGGTGGTTTTTAGTGACTTCAAATTCTAGTGAATAATTAAAAAAAACAGGAAAGATATGAAATTTACATAGAGGTAACAATTATAATACTTAAATTATTAATGTGCTAAAAGCTCTACCTAAAAAATTAAAATAAAAATAACACAAAGAAAGAGGGAAATAAAGATAACAGCACCAAATAAAATCAAAACAGTGGATCAGCAAAGCTGAGAATTGGTTCTTTTCAAATATACAAAAAGAGAAAAGAAACAAAAACTATAAAAGAACTTTTAGCAAGACTATCACCAAAAAAAGAAGGTGAGAGGGAAAGTGAGGTCAAAACAGGGCAAAGCTATAATAAAATCTGAAATTGTTGTTGTTGAGTCAAGGTCTGACTATGTGATTCAGGCTGACCTTGAACTGGCTTATGTAGCTCAGGCTGGCCTCCAACTCACAGTAATTCTCCTGCCTCAGCCTCCTGAGTGTGGGGATCACAGGTGTGTGCCACCATGCCCTGCTAACATTTGAAAATTTTAACAAATGTATATTTTCTTAGAAAAGTTATTTTGCAAAAACCAGAAAAATTTTAACAGTCTCAAAAATGAAATAAATTGATTCACTAGTTATGTATGTATACTATAAATAACGTCTAAATTCATCACTTTTGAGAAAATGAATACATCCTAAATAGGTGGGTTTATGTTGAAATATAATAGTTTTTTTTTTTTTTTTGTCGGTGCCAGGTATTGATCTCACAACCTCGCACCTGAAAGCAGGTACTTAAGCTACTGAACCAAACTCTGGGTCCTATTTTTTTCGAGGCAGGGTCGCACTACGTAGTTCAGGCCCGCCTTGCTCACGTTGTAGCCCAGGCCGGCCTAAAACTTACAACGCTCGACCTACTTTAGCCTTCCCAGTGCTAGGATTAAAGGTGTGCTCCACCACACCCGTTTTTGTTTTTTTTGTTTTTGTTTTTGTTTTTTGTTTTTTGTTTTTGTTTTTTTTTGGTCTTTTTGAGACAGGGTCCCGCTATGCAGTTCTGGCTGGTTTTCAGCTCACTTTGTAGCCCAGGCTGGTCTCAAACTTGCAAGGATCCTCCTGCCTCAGCTTCCCAAGTGCTGGGATTACAGGCATGTGCCACCACGCCCGGCTCACAATAAAGTTTTTATAATAAGAATGTGATACTATAGTTCATAACATGGCATATAATGTCACACAGTTAACACTTCCGTTCATGAGAGTTAAAAAATACTTGAAGACCTTAACGCGTCCTCATTAAAGTTGAAAACATCATTATGCCTTTCATTAAATCAATCTTTTATAGGTATTGTCATAAACCCATATAACCAGGCGAATGCATATATATATACAAACTTTTCACGATTAGCTTTTTACATAACAGCCTTTGAAAAATTTACTCCCCTTTTTGACCAGGCTCAAAACACATTAAATATGTATGGTAAAGAAAAGCTAGGCTTAGACATTACTTTTTGAAGCACAGATGTGCTCATCATTACTTTTCGCATTAACCTCCATTCATTCATTCAGAGACTACCATAAGGAACAAATATGAGCTGTAAAGCTTGCTTGAATGAACCCAGGAAGCGGTGCTTTGCTGGGGCTGCTGCCTCTTTCCAGAAGGTTCCAAGGTTCTCGTTTGTCAGCCGCAAGCGCTGCTTAGGGACGAACCCCTACGGGGCTGGGATTGGGTCCCAGCGCTCTCATGTTTTGCTTTACTTTTGCCCTAAAGTCAACGTTCTGTGCTATGTCAGTTTTTGTTAAGGGTAGTTTGAATATAACATGCCTATGAACCTTTAAAAGCTGAAAAACTGAAGAAAATGGTAGATGAGGAAAATCAATGCTTCACCCCGAGGACTCCTCCCGTCACTTCCGTATTCTCCCATCGCGCCTCTCACCCGCATCAACCCCACCAAGTATCTACCTCATCCCTTCCCACATGTGAGGAAAAGAAAACCTCATTTTTATTAAATGTTACACATAAACTATTTTAAACTAATACTGATTTCATTTTTTCAGTTGATACGTGATGCGTGTTCGTTTGAAAATGGCGCGAGTAACTAGGTTTGGAATGTATCACAATTGTCATTAAGAGTAAGGGGAAATATTTTTTTCCCCCACCTAACGGTTTGCACTCGACCGCTATGCTGGAGACGTTGTCGGCGGGGTCAATAGCTGAAGCCTGAGTAGAAGCCCCCAAACCGACTTTCCGACGGAGGGCAGCTTGTGGGAACCGCCAGCCAATCACAACCTGCAACGGCCCCGGGTTCGCAGACCCGACGGGACACCGTCGCCGCGGCTCGCCGCGCAGGCGCAAGCGCAGCTGGGACTCTGGGCTCTCAGACTCGCCAGCTGACTGGAAGAAAGCGCCCTAGACAGCTGGCTCTCACACAGCGCCGACACCACCGTCTCTTCACCACCTCGCTAGCCGACGCTACGGGCCGCGAAATTCGCCATGGCCGAAGCCGACCGTCCAGGGAAGCTCTTCATTGGGGGGCTGAGCCCCGAAACCGACGAGAAGGGGCTCGAGGCCACCTTCGGCAAGTATGGCCGCATCATTGAGGTGCTCCTGATGAAAGACCGGGAGACCGCCAAGTCCAGAGGCTTCGCGTTCGTCACCTTCGAGAGCCCGGCGGACGCCAAGGCCGCCGTCCGAGACTTGAACGGCAAGTCCCTGGATGGTAAGGCCATCAAAGTGGCCCAGGCCACCAAACCGACGTTCGAGAGCGGCCGGCGCGGCGCCCTACCGCCCCGCAGCCGCGGTCGCTCGAGGGCCCTGCGCGGCGGCGCCGGGGCGCGACGTCCCCCGTCTCGGGGCGGGCCGGCCGACGAGGGCGGCTACGCTGGCGACTTCGACGCGCGGCCCGCCCGCGCCCCGCTCCCCCTGAAGCGCGGGCCGCCCCCGCCGCGCAGGGCCGGGCCTCCGCCCAAGAGGGCCGCGCCGTCGGTCCCGGCTCGCAGCGGCGCGGGAGGGCGCGGGCGGGCCCCAGCCACGCGGGGAAGGGATGGGTACACTGGCCCGCCGCGGCGGGAGCCGCCCCCGCGCCGCGACCCCTACTTGGGCCCGCGGGAGGGGGGCTACTCGCCCCGAGACGGCTACTCAGGCCGCGACTACTCGGGTGCCCGCGAACCCCGCGACTTCGCCCCCTCGCCGCGAGACTACACCTACCGCGACTACGGCCACGCCAGTGCCCGCGACGACTGCTCGTCGAGAGGCTACTGCGACCGCGACGGCTACGGGGGCCGCGACCGAGACTACGGCGACCACCTGAGCGCAGGCTCCTACCGAGACGCCTTCGAGAGCTACGCCGACCCGCGCGGCCCCGCCCCGGCGCGCGGCCCGCAGCCATCTTACAGCGGAGGAAGCCGCTACGAGGAGTACCGCGGCTGGTCGCCCGACGCCTACCGCGACGGCTACGGCAGCGGCGGCCGCGGCGACCGCTACTCGGGGAGCCGGGACCGCGGGCTGCCCCCACCCTTGGAAAGGGGGTACCCGCCAGCGCGGGAGTCTTACAGCCGGTCTGGCCGCAGGGCGCCCCCCAGGGGAGGCCGCCTTGGAAGCCGCTCCGAGAGAGGTGGAGTCCGGAGCAGATACTGAGTAGGAACAGACTTGGGACCAAAATGTGTTTTCCAGAGAAGAACCTGTTGTGTGGTAGCTCCCAAGTACTGATACAAAGAAGAGTTGTTTTACAGTTTACGAAATTCTTGTTAACTTGCTCTTTCTTAGGTGGTCGAGAGGAACATAGTTAAAACTCGTTTAATTCTTTTTGGAATTGTTAAAAGTTTCTTTCAACAAGCTCATGTTTAAAGTATGACTTGAACCTGCGTGCTGTCTTCTATTTCAAAATAGAAATTCTAAAGGTGTCTTTTAAATTTTTCAGATAAATGAGGCAAAGAGTTCTGAGATTTTTGTTTTTAAACAAACAAACACCTGCCTATCCAAAATGGAAAATGGATCATTTTGTTCATTCAAACCAACTAGGTTTTTGGGATAAGAGTGGGAGGGATTGGTATATATTACTCAGTTTCAGGTTTTTAGATGAATCTCAGTTTTTGCGATATTAAAAACCACCGTCAAAAACCACTTAGATGCTTATGTAAAAAAAAGTTCTATACACTGAGTCTAAAAAAGTGGATGGATAGTGCTGGCCATGATTTGCCTTTTTGCTTTTTCTTTGGGGATCAGCAGAGTTTATCCCCTCTCAAAATACTTTTTTTTTTTTTGATACTGGGGATCAAACTCATGACCTCAAGCTTGCCAGGCAGGCCTTGTGCCACTGAGCTCTATCCCCGGCCCAACCACTCATATTTTAAACAACAATGGAATACTAAATTTAAAAATTGGCCAACCAACCATAAAACTGGAAACAAAACCAAAAGAATTGAAACATCAACTGATAGCATTTTTTCCCCTACTACTAACAAATTATTAAAAATTAAGACAAGTAAAAAATGTACCTGCAGAGGATTTGGGATCATATGACTTTCTAACTCAAAAGCTACTGGTTCCCGTGGAGAGAATTGGCTTCTTCCCCTGGGGGTGCAGAGACCAAATGTGAGCAGCTTTTCAGAAGCAAGGGTTAGAGGATCCCTGAAAGAGGTGAAATTTCAGCCATCCTAGGATCTCAAACTGGTATGAAGAAGTAGGGTCTTTTTGTCCCCAAAAGACAAGAGCTTTAGTTTGTATGTTCCTTACTCTTAAGAGAGAAAAGAAAAAAGAAAAGGTGTAAGCAAAGGAAGATCGGTGATACTTCTTCCCAGCTGCTTAAAGGGAAACGTAAACGTTTTCTTTTTTACCCCAAGCTTAGGATAAGAAACACCTTTTTATTCGGCACCTGTGGAATACCCCTAATTAAGAGAGAGGTGTACAGTCTGTGTTCAGTGTAATAATTGCTGAAGGAAACAAATACCTGAGTAATAAAAATATGCAGAGTTCTGAATGCAACACACAATTGTAAAAAAAAATTTTTTTTTTTTGGACAAAAGAGTGAATTGAGGGATAGGCCACATTAGTGGCCCAGAAGATCAAATGCATCAAATATTTAAAAAATTCAGGAAAAATGCTTAAGGCCTTTATGGAAAAGTTGTTAATCTTTACTAAAGGACAAAAAATAAGAAGTAAATGGAGATTCATGTTTCTTTTATGGTTGGGAAGATCGTGTCTTTTTCAATCTGACAAATTAATTGGAAAAAGCAGTACAACCTCAGATGAAGTTAGAACATAATTTTTTTCCCCACACAGCTCCCTTCCCTTCCCTAATATCATTTATTGTTGACCAATGATGGAATATTAAGTAAAAGATTTGGTAAAACCAACCACAAAACAAGATAAAAAACAACCTCATTTCACTGCAAATTACTAAGAAACATGGTATTTACAGAAAAGACACTAATGGGAGATGTAGCTAATCCTAAAATTTACATGTGGAATAAACAAGAACCAGCGTAATTTTGAGACTTGCCCCAACAGGTATCAAGGATTATTCTGAACCTCTGGTTATTACTGCAATTTCAACAGTCAAGGACAGATAGGCCAGTAAACCAAAATTGTGAGCCTAGAAACAGGCCTAATTGCAGGAAAATGTTATATGACAGGTAGTTTTTTAAAAGTCTGGTGAAAATGATGGACTTTTAAAAATGAGCTGGGCGTGGTAGTGCACACCTATAATCCCAGCAGTAGGGAGGCTGAGGCAGGAGGATCGCTGTGATTTTGAGATCAGCCTGAACTGCAGGGTGAGACCCTATTTCAAAAATAAATTTTAACAAAAAAAAATATTCTTCAAAAAAAAAAAAAGAAATGAGATTCTTTAATTCACGGGAAACACAAAAATACAAGCTAGATTTGAAAACAAATGTGAAGAGGAAATTTTTTAAATACTTACAAGAAAATGAAGAAATGCATTCACCACCCTGGCGTACAAATTCCTCTTAAAGACATTTTAAAGTACAAATTTAGAAGGAAAATGTTGATTAAAATTTTCGTACTGTTTTTCAGATATGTTGAAAGATAGTATTTAGTAATTTTAAATTGGAAGAATATATACATTGAAATTGTACTTAAAAATTAGTAAAATTTTTAAACTGGGCCAAGGAACTCATACTGTTCTGGTAGGTATATAAATTGATAAAATCATTTCAAAGGCAATTTTGACAATGCCTAGTAAAATTTGGAGGGTTCACACGTTATGACCCAGAAATTCCATTTCAAGAAAAGAACCTAGAGCAACTTGTGTACGTGTACACAAGGAGACATGCACAAATCTGATCTGTGCAACATTCTTTGAATGTTAAGGAGTATAAACAGCCCAGCTGGAGTACATCAACATTTATTTTTATACTTCAATAAGAAACTAATATGAATCATCCAGATCCACATATTAACTTGGGTAAGTATTAAGATGCTTGTTTGATTAAAAAAAGTAAAAGAATATGGACTGATTCACAAATCAGCATGAAGAAAGGAGATAGGATGAATGGGCTTTAGCTGAATCTAATGTTTAAGAAGACAATTTTTAAGCAAAAATGGTAAGTTAATATATTAAATTACTGTGGTCTGTACTTTGGTATTTCCTATACTGTAAGAGTATTTTATAATACAGATTTCAGTACAAAAACCGTAACTTGGTATAGGCACCCAGAAATGAATGACTACATAAGAAAAGATACTAACATTACTGTGAAACTCTTATATGTAATATTTCCAGAGTGATTCTCCATCCTGTCTTGGTTCTTTCATCAATAAGGATAATGTCTGACTCTATTTGACTGTTTCTAGACCCTTTTGACCCTAGACTTTGCTTATAGCTAACTGACCATGACTTCAACAGTAGAATTTAGGTATCTAAGAGCCAAATCTTAAAGGAAGTTATAGTTTCTCCCACTTCTGCTTATTTTGAAGTATAATAACAATGAAAAACTCTAATTAACATAAAAGTCCTTCCTGAATATTGAAATAGGCTTCTCAATATTGAGATGATTGATAACTTTTAAGCAAACAAATGAGGTGTAGACATTTGGCGATAATAGACTTACCCAGAGCTTAGATGAATTGAAGAGGTTATAGTATACAAAGTCTCTGAATTCCTTATGTACATGTTTTTAAAAATCCCTATATTTATTGAAAATTATTGTATTAAAGTAATCTGTGAGGGAAAACATGAAAGGGAGTTATTCAGTTGAGAATTCTTTTCATAATCACTTTGAAAAGAGGGAGTGAATATATCAGATGTTTCCCAGGATTCACCCACTGAGGAAGTTTTACTCATTCTGTGTCACAACCAAAATCCTTGTGTTTTCAATGTTGAACCTTTCTCAGCCTACTATGTCCTCCACATGCCTTCTGTCCAAAATGGTTCTAGAAACATCCAAACTACCTATGGGAAGCTAATAGTATTACCGAATATTTCCGCACCAGGTGAGGACTAAACATTTTAAAATGCTGATGACAGCTGGGCGTGGTGGCGCACGCCTTTAATCCCAGCACTCGGGAGGCTGAGGTAGGCGGAGCGTTGTGAGTTCGAGGCCGGCTTGGGCTACAACGTGAGCGTAAGGCCGGCCTGAGCTACATAGTGCGACCCTGCCTCAAAAAAACCAGGGCCGGGAGTTTGGCTCAGTGCCTTAAGCGCCTGCCCTGGCAGGCACGAGGTTGTGAGTTCAATCCCCGGTGCCGCAAAAAAAAAAAAAATAAATAAAATAAAATAAAATAAAATGCTGATGACAATTGGAAACCTGTGACTCCTGAGGCTATCTAAAGAGAGCTGGACTGAGAATGCTTTTTCCAAAAGGAAATGGCTCTTTCTTTCCCTTACCTCAGGATAGGTGAGAGGGTGAAGACTTTCCTGCTTCTGTTCTTCCTGACTTGGCGCTCTGTCACATGGTCAGCCTTAGGTCACGTGCTTTCTATAGTACCTTCCTTTTAGCTTTCACCCTAACAGTGATTTTTCCCTACTCAGAATGTGTGTGTGTGTGATGGGGGAGCAACTACTGTGTTACCATAAATGTTTTTCTCTCTGAGGCATATTTAAGAACTCACCAAGGAGACTTGATTCTGAAGCTAATTTCTCTTACAGAGTAGCATGCCTAAGAATGATATAAAAATGATTCTAAGTATTTGTAAGTACTATTGAATGTGTTTATCAAGAGGAAACAACTCTAAAAGAGCTATAGAGCAACAATAGCCCCATTGTTTGCATCCAACTATCATACTTCCTAAAAAACTGAAGTGGAATGAGAAATCTGAAATCTTAGGAAATTTTTAGGAAAAACATTAGAAAGAAATAGTGCACATTCCCATTTTGTTTGGAGGCTGCTTAGTAGAGAAGTAACATCATTTGGTCGTACATATCAGTCCTCATTCTGTTACTTGTGTGGCTTGGGCAATTAAAAGTTTTGATTTTCAGTTTTTTCATATGTAAATAGTGATGACAAAACCAGTTTACAAAATTTGTGAAAGTTTTACATAAAATGATCCATATAAAGCACCTAGTATAGTGCTCTGGAACTTAGCCATTCAATTCCCACTAAATTCCCAACTTGTAATCTTAGAGATGTAGATGAGTCTTCAATCCCAATTTATTTTCTACTCTCTCCTTTTTACCTCGTAATGGCGAGGGATGATAAGACTTTAACCAGCATGCTCAGTATCCAATTCCTAACTCATCTGAAGTGAGGTAACCAGAAGTAAATATTAAGACCTCGATTTATTCAAATCTTGTAGGGTTTAAAATTACCATCCAACATAATAGGTATAGATTCAGTTTTATTGTACAAATAAAGTACCTACTGCAGTGCCTAGATTTTAAAATGCGACAATTACTGTTTTTGACCCCGTGCTTCATGCACTAAGGAAGTTCCTATATTGCAACAGAAAGTAATATAAGATCAGGTAGAACTGAATTCAAATACTATGTCCACCACTAACAGTATGATCTTGGTCAGGTTTCTTATCCACACTCTGCTTTGTTTCCCTTATTTATAAGATACTGACAATGCCTCCCTCTTGAGATTGTCCATCCATCTGTTTACTCACTGGATCTAATGTTAAATATTGATGTAGTACCAGCCATGTATCAAACATGCCATCAAAGCAAACAGTGAAACTACACTCGTACTTAGCTGCTAGATTCACATTCACTGAAGAAGACAGCAGCAGCAATTCCTGGTTGCCTAGATGCATTTCAGGGGCTCGCACAGAAACTGCAAGATTGGGAGACAAACTGCATTTGGACTGTGGGACACTTTAGTTGCATGATACAGAAAATATCAGCTCTACCTGGCATAATTGTGGATTATGCCTACTATTCCATAATGAAACCTTGACTGTAGCCCTCTTGTCACTCGGTACTTAAGAGTTAGGAATTTGAAAGAATTGAGGTCTTGATAATGACATCAGTTTGCTGTACTTCAGAGCAGTTGAAAATGGAACATTGAGCCTCCTGGTGGAGGTTTTTAGTCAGCTCAACTGTCAATTGCTGGAAAAGACAAAGGCAGTAGATGGTAAATTGGGACTGCAAAGAAGGTGTTACAGTGAATGACACATTTTCTAAATTGTTGAGGGACTCAGGTCAGAGTCTTGAAATTGTAGCTGTATGACATAGCGAACTTGTGGCAGTCTTCATGATTAGACACACATGTTATGACTGTGTCCAGGCAGTAGAGCTGTGGTTGAGTGCTTTAATACATAGGCATAATCAGGTTGCAGTGAATTTTTCAGGAATTCAATCCTTTTTTGGAAGGCCAATCTGCCAGGGATTAGTTTTAGATAAATTTTAGCTGAGCAATGACATACTGTTAAATAGAAGTAGGCATTATTAATCCTCAGATGTATTATTGTCCAAAAAGGAAGGTAAGCTTTGGTTCAAATACACAAAAATATAAAATTTTAACTGTGGTGAGCACTATGACATAACAGTGCTGTAAGATATAATAATTAAGGTACGGTTTAGTATAAGACAGCAGATGCAATATTAACGAAGTGATAATTGATATATTAAGGATGAGTTAAATGTTAGATTGCTGTGAAATTAAATGAGAACGTATAAACATGTAGTACATAGTAAGTTCTCATTGAATGAAGACCATGATTTTCTTAGTGCTATTCTCTTTTGATGTAGTTTTTGCTGAGTTTGTATAGATGAAGTTGAGGGAATTTAGATGGATTTTCAATGGATACTGATTTAAAGGCATACCTTGAAGTTGATTACCAGGAAAGCAGAAATGAGGAATAATACAAAAATATGAGTCAAAAAAATAAGAAAATGAGATTAGGTCAAGGTGTATAAAGTATTACAGCAGGGTAGCAGTCGTGGATTGGCTTTATTACTGACCTGGAATGAACTGTAAGTACACTGATCATCCTTTTAAAGAATCAGATCCAGCATCACAGAGGCAGTTACTCTTTAAAGGTTCGGAGAGTCAGGCCCAGTGCCACAGATCTGTAAATCCAGTACTTTGGGAAGCTGAGACAGGAAGATCACAATTTAACAACTTAATGAGACCCTATATTAAAAAAGATTATGAAAGGGCTGGGGTAGTAGCTAAGTGCAAGTTCCTGGATTCAATTTGCAGTACTGGAAAAAAAAATGTGTCAGGACTATTTGATTTGATTCTAAGCTGAGTTTAACACTTTGTTCTTAAGGTAGTCACAATTTAGTGTGAATAACAGATTGTTTTGCATCAACCTACCTGAATGTAAAACAAAGAGAAATGCTACAAGACAGGCATGGGCAATGTGTTAAGTGAATTAATTCTTAATTAACAGAGCTTTCCAGAGAACGTGAATTTTGAGATTTTTACTGAAAAAAGGAAGCTCTTCTTTAGCATAGGCTATCCATTTTAAATACACTAGATTTGCTTACTTCTGTTTGTGGTTAATTTTAGACAAGCCCTTATCGTTACTGATTTCATTTTTCATCTTGGTAGCTCACTTCTACTTTATTCCATTGCCAACTGGAAGCCATTGAAATTTCTGAAGACAGTAATGATGATCTGAGTTGCATATGACTGTTACCCCTCCTGACACCTGAACAATGGGCCAAAGGGAAGTGTTGGAGGAAGAGATCCATGATGCATGCAATAAGGCTGAGTTTTTTATATTTAAAATCATCCCAATGACTTATGAAACTTGAGTGGTTACATGGAACAAAGTGTGCTTCCTAAGTAAGCAAAAGTTACCTGTTAAAATATTCCACTAGATGTCACCAAAAGCTTAAAGATTTTAGCTTCATATATCTCCATAAACCTACAGCCTAGGATTTGAGGCATTATGGCGGGGGTGGTGTTTATGTTGTGCTTCTGTGAATGAGGCAACTGGAAATTTTCATCTAATCAGATGCTGAGCTCTGTGTACAGTTGGAAATACCAGAGGTATATTACAGGGGCATACAAGTATTCAAATTGGTAGGGCAATTTTTGCTGAATAAGTTGGCTACTTTGTGAAAGAATGATACACAGTAGTAATCTCATATGTACTATTATCCTAAAATGAGTTATAGGTGGATTAAATTTTTTCTTGGGTAGAATTTGAATTATTTTAACTTTAAAGAGATTAAAACAAAGCAAAGCAATAATAAAACAAAAACAAAAACAAAACAGTAGACCCGATACAGAATTTTGAAACAAGCTGATAGGAAATTAGCAATAGTCACTATATTGCATATTGTTATCTTCAGAATAGTTTCTCAGATTACAAGGTACAGACGTGCAAAACATCAAATGATATAAGCAATCACACTTTCTTTGCCTGAACTAATGGGATCAGTAGTACAATTGTCTGAGCTATCTGTGTGTGTGTGTGTGTGTGTGTGTGTGTGTCCCTCTTTTCTCTTTTTCCCCATCCCACTTGTTCTTTCCTTTTGAACAGTTTCATTCCCTTTCACACTATCTGTGATACCTTTTGGACTTTATTTAATCTTTCAGTTTTATTACATGAGGGAGACAATACAATGTTTACATATGTGAGCCTGATTTATTTCACTTATGAGTATAGTCTCTAGTTGCATCCATTTACCTATAAAAGCCTTGACTTTATTCTTCTTTCTAGCTGAGTAGTATTCCGTTGCATAAAAGTACCACATCTTTTTTACCCATTCTTCAGTTAATGGGCATTTGGGTTGTTTTCAAGATTTAGCTATTACAAATTGTGCTGCTATAAACATAGGTGCACATGTATCATTGTGGTATGATTTTAATTCTGGGAATATACCCAGAAGGGGACTAGCTGGGTCAAAGGTGACCTCTAATCCTAGTTTCCTGAAGAATCTCCACACTGATTTCCACAGTGGTTTCACCAGTCTACACTCCTACCAACAGTGGAGAACGGTTCTTGTTTCCCTACTGCCCCACCAGCATTTGTTGTTGGTTGATTTCTTGAAGATGGCCATTCTTTCTGGGATGAGATGGAATCTCAGTGTTGTTTTAATTTGCATTTCTTGAATGACCAATGATGTTGAACATTTTTTCATTTATTTATTTGCCATTTGTGTTTCTTCATCTGGGAAGTATGTATTCATCTCAGATGCCCATTTTTGGTTTGGCCTTTGAATTTTGGGGGCCTGATTTTTTAAAATTCTTTTTATGTTCTAGATAAGAGTCCTTTGTCTGAGAGACAGTTGGCTAAGATTTTTTCCCAATTTGCGGACTTTCTTTTCACTCTGTTGGAGATGTCTTTTAAAAAAATGTAGCAATATACACATAACAAAGTTTACCATCTTGACCATTTTTAAGTGTACAAGTTCAGTGATATTAAATATAACCCATTGTTGTGTTCTACCATCCATCCATAAAACTTAATCTTTCAAAACTGTGAAATGCGTTTTAGATGTAAAAGATAAAAACAAAAAATTTAGAAGAAGATAATAGGTGTGTTTTCATATGATCTTTATTTATTTTCTTCAGTACTGGGAATCAAACTTACAACCTTGCACCTGTCAGGCAGGTGCTTAAGCCACTGAGCCAAACTCCTGGCCCTATTTTTTTTTAAGGCAGGGTCGCACTATGTAGTTCAGGAGCGGCCTTGCTCACGTTGTAGCGCAAACCATCCTCGAACTCACAACACTCCACCTACCTCAGCCTCCTGAGTGCTGGGATTAAAGGCGTGCGCCACCACGCCTGGTTCATATAATCTTTATTTCAAGAAGATTTTTCAAAGCATGATAACAAAACTATTAAAAGTTACATATACGTTTTTGATTGCATAAGAAGTAAAACTATTTGCATCTAAGTGAACATCACAGTTTATTAATTTTTCATATGTTTATCTATTCTGTGGGTTGTAGTCCCTGTTTCCTATCAGCCAGAGGCTGCTGTCAGCTCATGGAGACTTTCTGCAATTCCTTGTCACGTGTTTGCCTCACAGACCTTTTTCAAAATGTGGCAGGTTAGTTGTTCAAAGCCAGCAGGAAAGCACACACATATCAGTTCCAATTCAAGATTCATTGTGAAATTTGCATGTGTCCCTATTTTCAGTCTGCTAGTGCAGAGTCTTGCATGCAGCTATACTGTGTATTACTGTACTGTAGCAACACAGCTACCTTTGCCATCTAATGTAACCTAATCAAGGGAGTGCCATCCCTTGCATGCTTATTATATGGAGGCACTAGCAAGTACAAGTTTTATGAAGATATTAAAATATTGGATGCTTTTTTGGGATTTGTCAATGTGTAGATTATCATTTTATTTTATTTTTTATCATTTTAAACTTTTTAAACAAAATATAAATTCACATTGGAATTTTATCACTTGAAAGACTGTGAAGTTTTTAAAAATGGAGTTACATATTTAGGTTAAATAACAGATTATTAGTGGAGGCCAGACAATGATTTAATCTGTTTAGCCTAATATTCTTCAAAAGGAAGAGGCTGAGAGACTTTTAAAAAAACATAAATTTGATCTATTTGATCTCTAAAAGGTTCCTTTCTAATGTTGGTAATAGAAATAACTGATATTTTCTGTGCGATTGCTGTGAACAGGCCATTAAATAAATATCTAATCTAATCTTTACAATAATTCTATGGAATAGGTATCATTTTTTTATACCTACATTATAGATGAGGGAACTTGGACCTAGAGGAGCAAGTGACTTGCTCTGTGTTAAAATGATAAAATTTCATAGGACAATAATTTTAATCCGATAATTGGGCCTCTAGACCCCAAGGTTATGAAGTTCTTGGTTGAAAGTCACCTGGGTCAAGCAAGCCATAGCATAAGACCCCAGTTTTCTATTTTTGTTTTGAATGCCAGTCCAAGAGACTCAGTTCTTAACTGCTTCTAGGAAAAAATGCCTAAATGGGAAGTATTCACCATTATTTAGTAAAGAATCATATTTAGAATTATGGAAAAATATTTAATAGGCAGAAATACATTTTAAAATAGTGTGTGGATTACCCTAATAAAGTCCACACAATACCTAGTTTAACCTCATATGTAAATAACTTTTTATAACTCACACTTCAGCTTCCTCCATGAAAACAGTAATGGGTGGTGTAAAAAAACATTTTGGGTAACTTGGTGGGCACTGCCTAGTCTCAATTTTATAATAACATTTTTGTAGTTAGTATTTAATCCATGAACAGTAAAAACTGTTTTGAACTAAGAAATTTCACAGCGAATCTTGAATTGGAACTGGTATGTGTGTGCTTAAAAATAATAGTGTTTCTTGATTATCAATCCAGGATCTCAGTTTTGTCGCAGTTGAGGGTTGGGCTACAGCTTTCATACTATTTTCTTACAGCAGATGTTTGGATGTAATTTGTGGTAAAACTCTTAGAAGTGTTCTATCCCTTAGATTGATCATGCCATCATTTGATTCTCCCAACTGCCTTGCAGGCAACAACTCATTGACTTCTGCCTAGTATGAGATTGTTAGCCACAAAATGTTCTAATTTTATCCCTTTGTGATAACACCATCTGATTTATATTAATCGGCTATTTTGTTTTTCTAATATCAAGATATGTAATAGGGTTTTGTGTCTAGTATTGAATTTGTTCCAGTGAACTCAATCATTTATTATTATTTTGGTTACTGTGCAATGCAAACCCTCCTTGAACTTACTGCATGGCCCAGACTGGCCTTGAGCTCATGGTGATCCTCCTACCTCAGCCTCCCAAGTGCTGGAATTATAGACATGTACCACCATACCTGGCCTCAGTCATTGAATTTTTTAAAAATTTTGTTCTTCTTGTGATTATTAAATTGATAAAGACAATATATGGCTTTTTTCTAGTCAGTCTGGTAATCTAAATCTTTTTGTCCAGATTTTAGTCTGTGTGGAGAAGATTCTAAACCTACAGGTGGTACCATGTTGAGCATCTCTCTCAAAATCAGAAAATAAATCATTGTATTATATTTTAAATTAGGGGGAATATAACCACTCTAGGCGTTTAGACAGCATGGGAATGCAATTTCATTCTTCAGATGCTTAGTGGTTTCCAAGAAAACATCCAGCCCATCAAGGAGAAATGAGAGGGCAGGAGGCTACGACAGGGAACTACTGTGTATTTAGAGTTGTCTCCAGCCTCCTGTTAATTAATTTAGTAAATATTTCAGCACTTAAAACTATCTGAGCATGGTTCAGATGCAGATACGAGATGCTAATTGTGTTCTTTCCAGTTTAGTATTTCTCAGTTCACTGGGAAAAAACCCCACAAACTAGCAATTGCAGCCCAGCTCACATATGAGAATACAAATGAAAGCACTTCACATTGGCAGCAGAAACAACTCTGTGCTTTGTAATAGAAGAAAAATTGAAAAGTAGAATTGAACCTTGAAAGAGGGCAAAAGTAGGATCTTGATAAAGTTGTTGTCTTTCCTCCTTTATGGGCAACTGAAATCTTCTTGAATTCCAAAAATTTAACAATGAATTGAAAAAAATCATAAATATTGTGAATATTTTGATATACTAAAACTGCAAACTAAAGAAGATGAGTTTTCACCAAATGTGTTTTATGGCCTCAGTAATAGCACTGCTGTATTTATTTTTATTTTTGTGCTGGAGTACACAGTTCACATGTAACTAATATATTTGGATTAAGTATCTGTGCTTCATTTGTTTTGGGGAGGATTAGCCACAAAGCTAGATTTACGAACCTTGGGGGAGGAAGATGCTTTGCTCAGACATTTATCTGATTTTATACATGTTTTTAAGCAGCCACATTCACAGGTCCACAATGGTACCCAGGAGAGATGGAATTAACTAGGCTTTAGCTCCTTAAGGATATAACTTCTGGCTAACCAGAACAATAACTATAAAATTAAAAATAGCAATTGGAGCAGTGCCCAGTCTAGGGCTAATCCAATACTGTCAAAACAAGCACTACTCCTAGCCCTGTGTGAGGGCCAGTTTCTGTCCTCTTAATCATTTTGAGTGACTCTTTCCCAGCCACAGGCAGTTTCCTTACACATATGCATGGATTAATGTTTGGCTGAGTACTGGTGGTGAACCCTCTGTAGATGTCTGGAGTTCTGTTAGCTTCTCTCTAGTGTAGCATGCATATGGTCTAGCATAACCTTCCTGTTTCTGTCTTTAGGAGTGTGGGTCAAGCTCTGCCTGAGTTTATCGTCTCTGCTTTCAGTAAAATAGTATTTAATAGAAAAATATAAATTGTAGAAATAGACTCAGGAATAAATAGGATATGAAAATAGGATAATAATGATGGAAATAATTAAAAATCTGTTAAAAAAAAAAAAAGGCTGGGCATGGTAGTGCATGCCTGTAATCCCAGCATTCAAGAAGTTCAGCCAGGAGGTTGTGAGTTTGAGGCCAGCCTAGGCTACATAGTGAGTTCAAGGCCAGCCTGAAATACATAGCAAAATTTTGTTTCAAAAAAACAAAAAAGGGAGCTGGGTGTGGTGGCACACTTCTGTAATCCCAGCACTTGGAAGACTGAGGTAGGAGAATCCTTACAAGTTCGAGGCCAGTCTGGGCTGCAAAGTGAGCTGGAGGCCAGCCTGAACTGCACAGCAAGACCCTGTCTCAAAAAGACCAAAACAAACAAACAAACAAAAAACTATCAGTTATTTTAAAGTGCACTTTATTTTACATTTTAAATAATTTCGATCCCCATGTAAATAATTTTAAATATTTTAAAAGGCAGTGTCAAAATTAGTTTTATTAGCTTGTATAAATTTACCGCTAAAATCCAACAAAGATACAAGTACTAAGAAAGAAATACTTTTCACCCATAAATAAAGGTAAAAATATGTTCTCAAAAACAGTAAATTGAACCCCACAACATAGAGAAATCTGCTATGAACAAATAGTGTAGTTTCATGAAATTGATTTTTATAAAATCAGTTACTCTTTTATAGAAGTCAGAAGAATGTTCTACCATAGTAGAGTATTTCCACAGACTGCAGTGAAGATTTAATAAATTTAGCATCCATTTTTGACATAAATTCTTAATAAACCAAAAATGTAATAAATGAAGTATGTCTATCTTGAAGTATAAGCCCATAACATTCTTTAATAGTAAAACAGAATCAGAATGAAGTAAGAGATAAGACTATTTAATATTGGTCTAAAATGTGGGCAAATGGGGATATAACTCAGCAGCACAGCACCTACCTGGCAAATGTGAGGTCCTGCATTTGATTCCTGGTACCAAAATAAATTTAATTAATTTAATTAAATTAAGTTAAATGTGGGCAACTGAATGAAGGCCAGTTAAAAAGGAATTGTAGGAGAGAAGCTATAATTATTTACAGACAACTTGATTATTTTGCTGCTTTATTTGTTTAAAAGTGAGAAATAACTTATACTTTCAACGTTAAGAATGAAATATTTGTTAAAATTTCCTCATTTTTTAAAACAAGAAAACTAGAATGTTTCTTTTCCTAGTTTTCTCACTGTTTCTTTGCAATTTTTAATGAACTCAAATTTCAAACTCTTATAATTAATCATTTTATATTTTACAGCTGCTTTGTCAAAAATAGTGACCTGTTGCATTCAAGTTCATTAGTAGGATATTTAAAAATTATGTAGATTGTTTTGTTTGTTTTTAACACTGCCAATTTTATTTATTTATTTATTTATTTTTATTTTTATTTTTTTTTTTTTTTGCGGCACCGGGGATTGAACTCACAGCCTTGCGCCTGCCAGGGCAGGCGCTTAAGCCACTGAGCCAAACTCCCGGCCCTAGTTTTTTGAGGCAGGGTCGCACTATGTAGCTCAGGTCGGCCTTGTGCCGCGTTGTAGCCCAAGCCGGCCTCGAACTCACAACGCTCCACCTACCTCAGCCTCCCGAGTGCTGAACACTGCCAATTTTAAAATATGTCTTTTGAGTTTTTAAATTTTTATTTTGTGGTCAAAGTGGTCAGCTACAAATGCATCACATTTATCTATTTGCTAACTTAGGAATTGAAATGTGGTTGATACATTTTCTGAGTTCTTGTAAGATTGAGAATGTCTTTCAGTAGTTCTCAGAAGAATTCTTGCTTGACCAAGTAGAAAATTTTGATGTGTCTTATTTTTTTCAAGATTCTAGAGCCAGTGCTCAATTGTCTTCTACCATTTTTTTTTTGCTGTGAAGCAGAAATCTGAGACAAACGGGATTGTATTTTTCCTTTCAATTTCATCTTTTGTCTTTTGTTTCCTGTTTGGAGGTGGGTAGGATTTATTTTTTTTAACCCTTAAAATTCTCAAGTCCTATGAAGTTATGCCATTTTAAAAATTACGTGTGATTGTGAGTAAAGTGAGACATTCCATCCTGAAAATTCAAGCATTGTCTCAGATACGTTTATTTTTTATTTCTTTGATTTTGCTTTTCTTCTGTTGGTTTTCCTGGGGGAATGATTTTTACATGCATTTTTCATATTGTTGAATTTTCTTCCATATTTCTAATACTTTTCATCGGTTCTGTCTATATCGGGCTGTGTTGAGCCATTTCTTTAGGGGTTTACTTTAAGCATGCATTTTAATCATTATCTCTTTTTTTTTTCTCATGACAAATCTTTTGCTTGCTGACCACTTCTAAACAATGCAACAATCATGCTTTTCAAACTTTGAAAAATATTTCCTGATCATATATTATGCTTTTCTCATGCTTAGCTATTCTAATGTCATAAATTGGAATACCTCCTCCAGTCTTGATTGTGTGAACTGTAAATTTACTAATGATTTTTCCTTTTAGAGAAATGAGTGAATGTACTCAGGTTGATTAGTGAGTGGGACATTACTCAGATTTGTCTGCATACTCCCTCTTTTTCACTGTTGAATATTTTTGTAGTATAGTCAGTTATCTCTTTTTCATTATATCTAAGTGATAGATGCTTCTATTTTATTAGTGAGAAGCAAGGTAGCTTTCATCAAAAACCATGAATGTTTCAAGTACTTGTAATGTTAATAAGCAGTCGGAAACATTTTAGATTTTCTCAAGTTTTACATTGCCACTTTAGAAACCTGTAAGGAAAATTAAAACTATAGAACTAAGAGCAACCAAATCAGGAGCTCTTAGTGCTCCAAATCAGGGCTTGTCTTAGTGCTCTAAAGTTACATTTCCATATTTATGACTACTCAAGTTAGTGAGCTGTGTACTCATATACCCTCACCTTTCCACTTTTTCTTCCTCCTCTTTTTCTTTCTTTCTCCTAATATTTATTTTTTGTTGGTTTACTTTTTACTTTTTATTAGAAAATATGCCATACATGTAGAAAAGAGTAAAGGACATGTGTGTTTACTTTTTATTTTTTATTAACAAATATGCCATACATGCAAAAAGAGTTATTAATTACAATTATTACAACCCAGTTACAATTATTACAATTATTAATTACAACCCAGTGCACAAGAAGTTCTCTACTGCCTAGCCCCAAATGCAACCCACCTCCCTCTCTTGGAAGTAAACACTTTGTTAACATTTGTAAAATCATTTTCCTCCTTTTTATATTTTAATAACTATATTTTTGAGTATTATGCTTTTGCTGGATTTTTATAATTTTATAGAATAGATGAATGAATCGTATGCATTCTTCTGTGCTTTTCTTTTTTGTATCAGTATTTGTGAGATTCATCCATGCTTTGAATGAGGTAATAGCTGATTACTTTTCATCACTGGGCAGCATCCTGTTGCATGAGTAGGCCATCATTTATTACCCATCTTGTGGAGGTACATATTTCCAGTTTGGAAAAATGTTGAACAATGCCACCCAACTCCTGGTATCACTTTCCAAATGTGGAAGCTTCCATACATAATTCACTGGGCTATGTTTGTGAATAAATGTAGTTTTACTTCCTTTCTTGATGTAATCACATATTCATTTATTACCAGTTTGGGGGGTACTTGGCTTAGTGTGAAAGCAGACCCCAGGTCGTGTGATATGGGAGGTGGGTCATGCCTGACTTCTTATATTGTGTGTAGCTCTTTGGAGCCCCAGCACAGTGGAGTGAGACTGTCCCTTAAAATCCTCACCTGGATATATGCTGTATTTCTTCTGCCTCCCAAACCACAGCAAGCCTTGGAAACTACAGTTGACATTTTGAGAATTTGGCAATGCTTTCCCAACAAAAGTTCCTTCACTTACTGGCCTGATTATTTCTTACTATTTTGGCAGAGCTTCAGGACACTTAAGATTTTTGTTACATATTTGGTCCAAAAGTTTTAGCTGTTTTTTGATGTAACCAGAGCAGATTTATTGGCCCAAATGATGTTAAGCCTATACTTTATGAACAATGTTGTTTTCCTTTAACAAGTTGAAGTAGGGTTTGAAGGTTTCTCTTCCTGCAAATGCCCCTGTCTCCCGCTTCAGCATTAAAGGCATGTGCAGATGTGAAGGAACTAACTTTAATTCATTAGAGGTTACTTTGGTGTTATGCTTTGTGTCTAGATGTTCCCACAAAGCCTCATGCAGTTATGGGGGGAGCGGCTTTTCAGAGGTGACTGAATCTAGAGTTTGTGATTGATTCATGGTCCAGTGTTGGGATTAAGGATGCGAGTGTGACACCTGTCCTACTGTGGGTAGCCTGCATACAATATAAGGGACAGAAAAAGCCTTGTCTCTTTCCCCTCTTGTTGCTTTTGCTGTCTTCTGCAGCTATTAACTGTTGCCCCTCTGCCATGTGCCACCCTGCCTTGGAACCAGCCAGTTATGGACTGAAACCTCCACAAACTGTGAGCCAAATAAAACTTCCCCCTTTAACTTTGGGTGTCCGGTATTTTGTCTCAGCAATTAGAAAAGTAACTAAGATACTTAGCATTACTTTCCACTTATATTTAGACAGACTGTCCTACTCTTGCAGGGCATTACAGTGTGGTATTATTTTTTTGTTAAATTCATCTCATATCTATTGCATTGTTTCAGTATATTTTTACTGTAACCAAAGGGTAATCAAAGAGTAAAATTCTTCAGTTGATTTTTTTCCCCATGGTATTGCTTAGTCCTTTTGATAATAATTTGAAAGAGACTAAAGATAGGATTTAAACTATTCATTCATAAGGCCACCCTGAGCAAGAATTCTGTTCTGTGTATTCTGAAGTAATGCTCTTCAGTAAGTATTTATTTAGTTACAACTTTAGTAAAGAATGTAACATGTCCCTCAGCTGTTTAGGAAAATTCTGTTGTTATTTCTTTGCAATTTCAACTTCTCTCCTTCTATTAGCTTTTCTGCATCAGTATTTAAATATACTTATGTCTTTCTGGGAAAAAAACCCACAAATCCTTTTTAGCTATCATCTGAGAGCTTTCCCCTTTTTAGTCAAAGTGTTGCAGAAAAACCAGTATCAAACCAAATGAAAGACTCTTTGCACCAAGAAATCTGGAAGGCAACTGTTTATTGATTTTATGCCAGTGGGCTGGGGGACTATAACAGAGTCCAAATCACCAGCCATAAGTCAGTTTAGAGTGCAGTTTAAATACAGTTTGCAAGCAGGAAGTACAAGGCAGATGGCAGGTTATTATATGATTGGTTACATGAATTGAATTAAGTCATATACTGTCAGGAAAGCTAATTCTACATAGACTGACTTAAAAGGAATTGTTTACCATATTGTGTTAACATCCTGAGGACAAGAGGATGGGGTTTGAGCTGAGTAAGCAAAGGTTAAGGTGTCCTTGACTGGGTCACTGTCCCAAACAAAGTCCTTGAAGGAAGTTGGAAACAATATGTATTCTTTTAAGGAAAACACAAGCTGGACATAGTCAAATTGACCCAGCACATTGTCAGACAAAAAGTAGCTGACAGGCAGCAGGAGCATAGGCAGAGGCCATTATTTGATTTTTAGCTTTGCTATAACATGTCTATAATTTTGTTATTTTATAACTGTGCCCTTACAAAAGCATTTTTCTTTCCTCTGAATCTTGCTGGATTTTGCACAGCATTATAAAATTAGAAGTCAACTTGTTAAGTTCCTTAAAAATTATTTAAGATTTTGATTGGGAATATTCTGAAGTTAGAAATTTTGTTTGAATTGATACTTGAAAAATATTGAATTTTCTGATCTAAGGTTGCAGTTTGTTTCTCTAATCAAATGTTGTTTATAATTTCTATAGGTAAAATCGAATCATTTCTTTAAGTAGACTTCACACATTTCTCTTTGTAGGTTTATTTTGCACTAGTTTATAATCTTCCTTACTTCGGTGAATGCTTCTCCTCTTAGTTTTTTCTAATTATTTTTGCTGCTTGATAGAGGATGTTAACATTTGTTTTTTCTCATATAATATGAAATGACATATCACATCTAATAGTCACTCAGTTGATTTTGTTTTATATCCTAGGAAGATAATCATACTTTTTGAAATAACACTTTGTCCCATTTTCCTGGTATTTGCATCTCTTTAAATTTTTTAATAGGTACAACTCAATAAAATATTAACTAGTAACAGTGATAATAGTCCTCGTTGAATTTTACTAGAATAGTTTAGCAGTATTGCTTCTAATATTTAACATGAGCCATGGTATTTGCTGTTGGAATATGTTAAGAGAATTTTCCTTTATCCTTAGTTTGCTAACCAGAAATAATTAAAAACTGTGTAAGAGACATCTGTCAAACAGGTTGTATGTTTTCCTTTAAACTGATAATGTAGAAATTTCTTTAGATAAATGTTCAGAGACATGAAGTGATATTATTTAATGTACTAGTGGACTCAGGTTTCTAATATTTACTTATAATTTTCACCCAGTGTCTCACAAGTGAGACTACTCTGCAGTTTTAGTTTTTTTCTTTTTCTACCTTAGCAATTAGTGTTAGGGTAGCCTGATATTATGCTACTATACTTCTATAGGTTTGTGCATTACTTACAGATAATATTTCTGTATACTACTTCAAACTACTAGAATCATTAAAATAATTAAAGATTGCTGGATATTAGTTTATAAAAAGGTATTCTGTTATGTTTTATATCTGGATCCCCATCCCCAAAGCCTCGTGCACTCATAGGTGGAGCTTTTGGGAGGTAATTGGGTCATGGGGATGTGATAATCATGAGTTGATTGGTACACTGATGAGTTTATAGCCAAATGTGCTATTGGGAGTTGAAGCATGGTTATAGGGTGTGGGTCACGGGACCTGGCCTGGCAGGGTGTATCTTCTACTCTCCTCCCTTAATTTTTCTCTGCTTCTTGCTGCCATGCCCTGAGCTGTCCTCTGCCATGCCCCTCTGCCTGCCACCCTGTGTTAGAGCTAGGTGACTGTGGACTGAGACCATTATGAACTATGAGCCAAAATAAACTTTTCCTCTTTTAAATTGCAGGTGTCAGGTATTATGTCTCAGCAAGGAGAAATTAACTAAGACATATACCATTCCTGCACATGGGTAATTAGAATATAGAAATATTCTAATTCCAGAATATAGAAATAAGATAACTTTAGAGTAATGCAAAACATATAAATTACATGGAAATTAACCTAACAAAGTATTCTCAAGATCTTTAAATGGAAGCTGGGTGTGATAGCACATGCCTTTGTGATCCTAGTAATTGGGAAGTTGAAGCAGGAGGACTGCCACAAGTTTAAGGCCAGCCTGATCTGCGATGTGAGTTTAAGGCCTGCCATTACTGCATAAGGAGAATCAAAAACAAAAGCAAGACAACTTTTAAGTAGAAAAGCACTAAAACTGTATGAGAATTTATAGAAAAGTTTATTTCCTGTATTTAAAAGTAGGTTGACTTAACATTGTGGAGTTTTAAACTCTTTCAGATTTGAACAAATGTTCTAGCAGATAATTTGAAGATGTCAACATAGTATCTCTATCTCTGTCTCTCTGTCTCTCTGTGTCTCTTTCTCTGTGTCTGTCTGTATGTGTGTGTGTCTCTCTCTCTCCATATATATAAACAGAATATCTACCAGCACTAGACCCTCATTCACAAATACTTTTTGGCCAAGAATTGGTGGCTATGCTGCACTTGTGACCCATTGTGCTACATTGTCCTACCTGGTTTCTGTTCACATCAGGAGACTTAAGATACCTGAAAGTAAGCATGCAGGACCCTGAATTTTGTGCTAGAGAATACTTATAAACCAGTATGAAGAGAACTTTATTCTTAAGTGTCCTACCAAACTAGCTGCCCTTCCTCTCTCTTTTTTAAATATAAGAAATAAGTCTCATGTGCAGACCAATTAAGTTGATCATGCTCCACAGTTAAATAACAATTTGTGAAAGATACTTCTTTTGTTATAGTTTATCCTATTATTTTTTTTCTCAATTTCCTATCTCCCTTCCTTTTTTGTTTTCTCTCTTGAGTACCCAGTTAAATGTATTCTCTAAGGTCTTGATACACTTCAGTGTTTTTGTAATATGTGTTTTTAATATACTTAAATGACTTTTTGTGGGACAATCTTCCATATTTTTCTAATCAACATTGTTTTAATTATCCATGTTGCCCTGTGTATAATAAATTTATTCTGAAAAGTAAGATGAACCATTTGGTGACTCATTATTTACTGGCAGCACTAAGAATCCATTTGAGATATGTGACCATAAAATGAAAGTTATATCAACAGTTAACTGATTTTATCTAGTCACAGTCAGTTCCATAAGTTGTAAAAGTGTGCAGAGTGTTAGCTTTAAGAAGATTGGGCCAGGAATTTAGCTCAGTTGTCTAAGCGCCTGCCAGGCAGGCATGAGGTTGTGAGTTCGATCCCTGAAGATTGAGGTTTTTTTAGGTGGGACTGTCACAGCAAGAGAGGAACAAGGGAGGTAAGGGCGTGCTTACATGTTGCCCCATGGAATCCAAGCTGGATGGGAAGGAAATGAGGACATGAAAGAGAGAAATACAAAAAAATCTTTTTGTTTTCTTCTTTTTATGTTTTTTTTTTTAAATCAGTCCATGGTATTTATAAGGTGAAATTTCATACAGAGTGCTTGAGTGTATTTCCCATGTACAGTATGACAGAAGATATCCACCTGAGTATATCTGTAGTGAAGTGTTCATGAACATTATGTAATTTTAAAAAAGTTTATTGGTATATGTTTACCATACATAATAATCATGGGGAGTTGGTACATGTACACGACACATCTTAATTCTTTTTCGTTTCACTTACCATCCCTTTCTCCCTCCATCTTTAGATTTCCTTCCTATTTCCAAAGGATCTATCTCCCTGCTTCATATTGTTTATCATTTATTTTGCTCTCAAAATCATCTGTATTCTGTTTCTCATATGAGAGAAACCATGTAATGTCTGTACTTGTGTATCTCACTTATTTCACATTGCAGTCTCAAGATGCACCCATATTCCTACAGATGACTCAAATTTATCATTCTTTATGGCTGAGTAATATTTTATTGTGTATATATACCATATTTCCTTTACCCATTCATCAGTTGATGGGCATACAGGCTGCTTCTAAGATTTAGCTATTATGATGTGTTGCTATAAAATGAGTATGCATGTGTCACTGTAACATGATGTCTTTTAACTCTTTTGGGTCCTCCTCACGCAGCAGGAGGCAGTCATGCAGCACAGCGGGCAGGGTGGGGCTCCCTTGGTCCTTTCTGTGCCGCACAAGGTGGCTATAAACTCTTTTTGGTATTAAACCTGTCTCTTGTGGGCAGCATAACAATGAGTTTTGGTTATTGATCCAGTCGACCAACTGATGTCTTTTGACTGGAAAACTGAAACCATTTGCATTGAGAATTATTTACTGAAAGGTATTAACTTATTCTTGTCATTGCATTATGTTTCTGTTACTGATCCTTTGATTTTCCCTTCTGACTAACTTCTTGCCCTGCTTTATATATTCATTCCACTAGACGTTTTGGTATTGTTAGCTTCATTGTTTATGTCTGAGATATCCTTGAGAAATTTTTTAGGATTGATTTGGAGGTCCTGAATTTCTTAAACTTTTTTTTGTCAGGTAAAGACCTATTTCTCCATTAATTTTGAATGATAATTTGGTAGGATATATTCATATGAGTTGAAATTATTTTTTTTTCTTTTAAAGCTTAAAAACTTCACTCCAAGCTCTCCTGGCCTTTAAAGTTTATGATGAGAAGTCTGCTCTAATCTTGATGGGTTTACATTAATGAATTTTGTTGTTTTCTTTAATGGCTTTTCAGATTATCTCCTTGTTTTGGACTTCTATGATTTATATAGTGATAAGTCTTAAGAAGTTCTTTTTTTCATCATGGCTGTGTGAGGTTATGTCTCCTTACCTGTATGTTTAATTCTTTCTGTGTTCTTGGGAAGTTTACTGCTGTGATTTCTGTGAAGAGATTGTTTAAGCCATTCTGGGCATTTTTTATTTTTCTCTAACTTCAGTTAATCTTAGGCTAGCTTCATATCACTTATCAGCTGTTGAATCAGTTTGCCATGATCCCTTGTTCTCTAGTTATCTCTGAGTATATGGTCACTGACATCACCCCCATTTTCTAGTTCTAATTCATCTTCCTCATACTGGGCACTTCTGCTGCCCATACTTGCAGTAGAATTTTTTTTTTATATCTCCCAGGATTTCTGTCTAGTACCTTTTCATGGATTTTAATTCTTTAACTTTCTGCATAGTGCATTGCTGGCTGCTTTCTGGCCAGGGCACCATGGTCTGTCTGTTTGTCTGTCTCTCTGTGGTCTTTCCTTAGTCCTTCCTTGGTCAATTTCCCCAGAGCGACATTTTATAACTTGTGAACTTGGTCCAGTCCCAGGATCACTGTGCTTGGTATTTCCCAGCAAGGGGAAGGGGGAGCTCTGTGCTGGCACCTGCCTGTGGGTGGTGGGCAGTGTGCAGGGTGGTCCATCTGCATACTTCTGGTGTGTAGGGAGGAGTGGGAAAGTACTTATTTCTAAGTCAGTCTGGTCTGTTCTCTTCCCAGGTTCCCATCTCTGAGACAGCCCAGGGTCCAGGTGAGTTGCCACCATAAAGTCCCCTTCTGTATCATCTGTCTCTTTCTTTTACTCTTTGCCTAGTTGCCACTGATGTGCAGTCTCCTTACCAGCTGTTAAGTATGTTTGCACATTTTTTGGGGTTGGAGGGAAGACCTTTTACATGCAGTAGCTCCTCCCCAGATAGCTGAAAGAAATAAAGGTTTTTTATTTAATTATTTTTATTTTTTTTTACAAAATGGTAATCAAGTGGATTTCTTGTTGTTGTAAGGTTGAAAAATCAAAAAGGAAAATGCGTAAGTTTGTATGTTGTTGTCTGAGAGCAAGAAATAGGAATTGAGATAGTGGAGGGACTACATTTAAAGGCAGTGGGCTCATGACCCCCCTCCCAATGTAACCATGTATATTGTATATTTGTATATATGTATATATCTCCTTATTCGACCTTTGAAAGGATTTTTTTGTTATTCCCAGGATCAGAATTGTTAGATCACAAAGTATAAAATCCTTTTTAATTCCTCCACATGCTACCAGATTTCTCTCCAAAATGATTGTACTATTTTATATTCTCAGCAACAACAGAACATAAAAATTCCCCTTTCACCACACTCAGATTCCAATTTTTTGTTATGCTGATGAGTATAAGGTGGTATCTTGCTGTTTTAATTTTCATTTCTCTAATTGCAAGTAAATCCAAGAGCATCTCATCATATTCAGTGTTCCTTTTCCTGTAAGTTACTTTTCTTTGCTCATTTTTTTCTGTTTAGTTCAGTCTCTATTCTACCTATATTATGGATATTAAAATTTATCCATTAACCTTGTAATTTAACTATTTACATGTTGGTCTTCAATTTATCTGGTTTTAAATTTATCTTTGTAAGTTAGGGATCTGTTAGGGTTTATACATTGTGTCAACTTGAGAAGTCTAGCAGCTTAAATAAGTAAGGCAGCAGCTCTACATCCTGGGGTGTAGAGCATAAGCATTTACCTGGCCATTGTGTCAATTTGAGAAGGTCAGAAGTTTAGCTGAGAGACTCAGCAGGAAGCCGGGGTTCTTACTTTATAAACATCCTCAGCCTGTGCAAAGGAAGGCAAGGATATTTGTGAATGCTACACCCACCCTGGAGGGAGGGGGTGCCCTGTGTACTAAGGGAGGAGAAGAGGCTTGCTCTTGCCCCTTTTACTCTGCCTGCTTTTCCTTAGCTGCTGCCTTGAAGTGTTGACCTGGTGCCATGCCACCCTGCCTTGGAGCCAGCTTATTGTGGACTGAAACCTCCAAAAACTGTAAGCTAACTAAACCTTTCCTTCCCTAATTCTGGGTGTCAGGTGTTTTATCTCAGCAATGAGGGAAAAGTAACCAAGACAGGATTTGGTACCAGAGGAGTGGGGTCGTTGCTGTGACTAACCTGACCATGTGGTTCAAGAGCCTTGGAAATGGCTTGTGGGAAGAGTTTGGAAAGGTTCGGAGATGTGGCCTGAAGGAGTGGCACTGGAGCAACTTAGATTGTTCTGTAGGAAGATTCTGGTCAGAGCCCAGGAGACCAGAAGGCTGATAGAAAGCCTGCCTGTAAAGACCAGGCTCAGGAGGTTTCTTCTGGGAAGAAGGACTGCATAGGTTGTTGGAATCCACACAGTGTGTGTTATGGCTTGGCAGAAAGTTTGTGTGCATTCTGCCCGTGCCCAGAGACTGCCTGAGACTAAGATTAAGAACAGTGGACTAATTAATCTGGCAGAAGAAATTTCAAGGCAACCTAATGTTGAAATGCTGGCATGGCTATTGTTGGGGGCTTTTAGCCAGATTTATGTTGGAAATCAAAAGCAAAGAGCCCAGCAGGATAATTTGAAATATGAGTTTGGCCAGAAAGGAAGCTCCAGTAAAGCTATAGACTGTAAAGACAGGACTAAGATCTCTATTGCTGAGAAGGAACAGGATAAAAAAGATGGCCCGGGGGCATCCCAGGAAGAGGCAGCTGGTCCCTATGCTTACAGCCTCAAAACTGCAAAAGTGAAAGACTTTGCTTGCAGGAGAAAGCCTCAGAGCATCATGTTCCAGAATGGCGGTGGCGGCCGCACCAGGTTCCAGAATGGAGACAGCATAGAGAATCTGTTCCTCAGAATCAGGTTCAGAGTGCCCAGCAATCCAGACACTCAACCCCTATAGTCAAGAGAGAGGAGAGCCTGGCTACTGCTCCAAATGGCAGCAGACCTTGGCATCATCCACCTAGTGCAAGGGTTCTGAGATTAAAATGCTTCTACCTCTATTTCAGAAGGCCTGAGAGGCCAGGCAGTGTGCCCCTGAGAGGGTAGGGTGTGAAGCTGCGAGGGTGAAGCCAAAAGTATAACAGGGAACTCAGAAGTTTGGAAAAGCCAGGAGCGTGGATCATTTAAGGAACCCTGCAATGAGGGAACCAAGTCAGCCCAAGAGAGAAGCTGTGGGGTTGGTAACCACCAGAAGTGCCATGGGGTTGGAACCACACAAGCCCTTTGGAGCTCACAATTTGCTACAGATTGTCCCAAATGGTGCACATGGAACTCCAGGACTTAATGTTTGCACTGCTGGATTTTGGTCTCACTTTGGTTCCAATGCTTTGTATTCCCCTGTTTGTAACTTTTGGAATGGTATTGTTTATCTTGTGCCTTTATATGTTGGAAGTGTTTAACCTGGTTTTCATTTGTACAGGAGGTTACATTTAAGAGTTTGCTATAGATCTTAAAGGAGATTTGGGACTTGCACTTTTCAGCAAAGCTGAAACTGTTAGGACTTCGGCAACTCTTGCAGATGGACTAAATTCCTTTTGCATAAAGGGATGTGCATGAATCTCTGGGGGTCCAAGGAGAAAATGTTATATTTTGAATGTAATATAATGTTGATCCACTTAATGCTGGTTCTTAAGGATTGTTAAGATGTGTTATAATATTGTTAAGTTGCAAAATGTTAAGAATAAGCATGCCTTGGATCTGGAGACTAATTTAAGGAAATGTATCTGTTTCTCAAGTTGACAAGGGGTGGATTGTTAGGGTTTATACACTGTGTCAACTTGAGAAGTGTAGCAGCTTAATTAAGTAAGGCAGCAGCTCTACATCCTGGGGTGTAGAGCATAAGCATTTACCTGGCCATTGTGTCAATTTGAGAAGGTCAGAAGTTTAGCTGAGAGACTCAGCAGGAAGCCGGGGTTCTTACTTTGTAAACATCCTCAGCCTGTGCAAAGGAAGGCAAGGATATTTGTGAATGCTACACCCACCCTGGAGGGAGGGGGTGCCCTGTGTACTAAGGGAGGAGAAGAGGCTTGCTCTTGCCCCTTTTACTCTGCCTGCTTTTCCTTAGCTGCTGCCTTGAAGTGTTGACCTGGTGCCATGCCATCCTGCCTTGGAGCCAGCTTATTGTGGACTGAAACCTCCAAAAACTGTAAGCTAACTAAACCTTTCCTTCCCTAATTCTGGGTGTCAGGTGTTTTATCTCAGCAATGAGGGAAAAGTAACCAAGACAGGATCTGATTCTATTTTTTTGATAGAATAAACCTGTTTCCCCAACAAGATCTACTGAACAGTTCTTTTCCCCACTGCTGTTGTATTACGTATGAAATTATATCTACAAAAATCTGTAACTATTTCTGGATTTTCTACTGTACTGTTTTTATTTTGCCATTCTCACCTTGCTTGGCTATGTAAAGGTTTTAAGTCTAGTAGGGGAAGCCTCTCGTGTTTTGTTTTGTTTTCAAAAATGCTTTAGCAATTTGTAGATATTTATTAGCTTATATTTATCTTTCTTGTTATCTCATGTATATTTTATTTTCTGATAGAAGTACAGGAGAATGTCTTTGTAACTTTGAGATAGAAAATACTTTTTTAATTAGACAAAAAATATTGATGGGTTTAACTACATCAGAAATAAGGATTATTTTTTAATGAAGGTCACCATAGGCAAAGGAAACAGATGAATTATAGTCTGGAGGAAGATATTTTCAACTCTTATCTGAAAATATTAAACATTTTATTTTATTTTATTTTTTTATTTTGATTTGAGGTATTTATTTTTTTTTTAGAATTCCATAATATCCTTCAAGGTCACTAAAAGACAGTCTCAAGATTATAATATATTCTGAAATGAATAATCAGTGATTCAAGATTTTAAGCATTAAACAATACAAATTGAAACTAAATTTTTGTTCCTAAAAGTAGAGTCTGCTTCTTTTTAAAACATTTTATTATAAATCATCCAAGATTTGACAAGATTCTAGAGAATTGGTCTTCTCAGACTTTGGCACAAGAATCACCTGGAGGGTCTGTTAAACTACAGATAAGTGAGGCCTCACCTTTAGGGATTCTAATTCAGTAGGTCTTGGATGGGGATCAAGATTTTATAACTCTAACAAGCTTCCAGTTGCTGATTTTATTATATATACACCCACATATACATACATGTAGATATATGTATATGTAGATATATGTATATATATATCCTATTTCTTACAAAGAAAGCCAGAACTATAATTATTGTATGAACTCTTCAAATTTTAGATCATTTACAAACTGTGTGAAGTTTCAGTCATTATGTAAATTCTGATTAGCCTAATAAGCCGCTTATTTGATATAACTGAACAGATGTAGACTTGCAGTTACTAAATTCCCCCTGCATACATGAAGCTTCTAGTCAGTCATAAACCTGTATTCTTAAATATGAATGAACAACTATGAGTCATCAGATACTTAAGGAGTGCCTGCACTATGACTAATGTAGACATACTGAAAAATCCATCTCTTGGGAAGCAGAGGTAATTCTGGAAACAGAAGACAAGTTCAATTGTATCACATATGTCTTTTTCCAGGTATAAAAACTATTTCTAAGTCTCTACACTGGGAGCCCGGCGTGGTGACACACGCCTTTAATCCCAGCACTCAGGAAGCTGAGGCAGGAAGATCATCGTGACTTCAAGACCAGCCTGGGCTACAAAGTAAGTTCAAGGCCAGCCTCAACTGCATAGTGAGACCCTGTCTCACAAAATAGGGCCAGGGATTTAGCTCAGTGGCGTAAGTGCCTGCTTGGTAGGTGTGAGGTTGTGAGTTTGATACCTGGTACTAAAAAAGAAAAGTCTCTAGACTAAATTTTTGGTCAGAAATTAGAGTCTTTATTGGCTAACTGTATTTATGGGAAATTAGGTATTTATTCTAGAATGTAATTCCCATTGCAAAATCTTACTGTGTTCGTGGCTTGGTCACTTCTGACTCTCCATACTCTCTGCAGAATTAAATGTCATCATACCACTGTAGAGTGCTCAGGCGAATGACAGAACGATGACAAATTGAATTCTTATGAGAAACACCACTGTGTCAGTGCTATGCATTGTTCTTTTGAAGACACATCAGGTTCTACAGGCCTAAGACAGGATTTGATGACAGGACACTTTTTGTTGCTTTTGCATTATATTATCCTAGTATATTTTTAGAACTATGTAAAAAGGAAATGTCAATTCTTTCATATCATCTTCTATTTTTCTAGAATAATAAGACAGAATAAGGCCAAGAGCAAATATTTTATTATAATATGCTATATGCTTTTAAGGAATAATTAGAGTGAATCATGACCTTCCTGAGTTTGAAATAGAATCTTAGCAGGGAGTTCAAGATTTGTGAAATCTGAGTTTTTAATGGAGAAGTTTGAATGGAATGATTTGGCTAGAAATTTTGGCTATTTGCTTTTTAAATAAAACTTTGTTTCCTTAATGACTGTTTGAGCAACTTGGGCCCACAGTTCTCCACTCAGATCTATTTGATACTTTAACTGTAGAGGTTTTTAAGAATTTGTTTACCTAAAATATACTGAGCAACTACCAAATGCCTGGCTTAGGATAGGATAGGATAGGATAGGAGAAAGATGCAAAGGTAAAATGGTTGTAGGCTTTGCCTTCCTACTTTTCACATGCTTGTACTCACCATAACTGAAATCACTGGTCATTGCAGTTGGGTTGAAAAATTATATGTTTATAATGCTGTGGTTAAAACTTGTAAGCTCTGGAGTTGAACTGCCCTGAGTTCAAATCAGCACTCCAATTTAGTAGTTGTGTGACCTTATGTAAATTACTGATCATTTCTATTTTCTTATCTATGTACTTGTAAAAATACAGAGATTTTTGTGATATATGTGAGTGGTTGTGAAGACATAATGCAATAGTACTTGCAGAGGAGTGTCATATTTTATGGACACTTGGGAACTTTCTTGCAATCACTCTTTGAAATAGATTTTATTTTATTTCTGTTTGATATGAAGCAAACCAAAGTTTAAAAAAAATGAATAACTTAAAAATCCACAAAGCTGGAATTGAACTTTTATTTATTATTCACATTGCAAATAGATTTATAGAATTTTCTGAGGTAGTGCATTTTCATATGTTATGTGTTATTGTGACATTGTGGCCCAGTTTTGAGCCAGTAAAATGTAATCTCCATAATCCTTGGTGCCTTTTATGAATGATTGGAATTTTAAAAAGTCAAGCCCCAGAAAGTGATTAAAGAGGATAAATTTGAGAAAAAGAGCAACTACTCTCTCGTTATGGATTAAAAGCTGGTGGTCAACTTAACACCAGCTGAATTAAATCAGCATGGTGCTGAGTGTAGCTGGCCCACCTGAGGAAAGCTGCCAGCATAAAAAGAGACGTGGACAGAAGAGTGTCTGCTTAGGTTCTCCTAAGTGTTGTTGTGTGGAGCTGTTGGTTCTCCTGGAGGAGCTTGTCATGCTGGTTTCTCTAACACAAATTCGGCCATTATCATTGGAGGAGCTCAGGACCTTGTTGCTGAGAATGACTGTGGTTCACTTTGGGGGAGTGTTGGTCCTTACTTTTATCATTACTTCTTGGCTCTGGAGGGGAAGATGTGTGCTTTTTAATCTCCAGGAGGCTTGTCACTCTGGCTTCCTGATAAGTACTTGGCTGTTCTCATTGTCAGAGGAGCTCAGAACCTCATTGTTGCTGAGGATGGCTGTGGTACTATTCAGGGGAGCCCCAGTGCTTATTTTGAGTCTTGCTTCTTGGCCCCAGTACAGAACCATCAACCTACTGGCACAGATCCTTCACCCTGCTCGCATAGACTTTCTAGTTTCCATCACTGACCTTTGGGCCTTACCAACTGTATTGATTGGGTCCTGTGTCCCCCCCAAGTCCTTGTGAAATTTGTACCGGGCTGAGTCTGGCATTTGTGATTGGTTTGTTGTCTAGTGCTGGGATTGGCAATGTGAGTGCTGCACCCACTCAGGGATAGAGCTGACATACAGCATAAGGGTGAGAGGAAGGCGGATCTCTCTTGCCCTCTCTCTCTTCCTGGTTAGCGCACCTTGCTGTTTGGTAGCTGCCATGAATGGCTGCCCCACCACGCCATGCTATCTTGGAGCCAGCTAAGTATGGACTGAAACTCCCGAGAACTGTAAGAAATAAACCTTGCCATCCGTAATTTTGGGCGTCAGGTATTCTGTCTCAGCACTGAGTGAAAAGTAACTAAGACACCAATGCAGATCCATGAAAGACTTGCATGAGTATCCAACAAAGACTTGCATTGTTATAGGCTGTAGGTCTTTAGCTGGACTCGTACAGCACATTGTTGTGGGATCCGGGCCCTCAGCTGAATTTTCTAGGTCTTTAGTATTGTGGACAGATTTCTTGCACTTTCTTGTGTTTAACTCTGGGTGACCATCATGAAATAATATTGTAAATTCTGTGTCCTGCATGTAATTGTCCTCACAACCCCTGACTGCAACATCACTGTATCAGGGAACATTCTGAGATATTTGAAGACCATACTCTTCTTGTATCTTCCCATTCAGCCCACAGGCCTGGTCTTGCGTGGTGAAGCCTTGGTGTAATTTAAAGAAAACTGTACCAAACTTCTTTCTTGAGAGAGTCCGTGGACAAAAATCCTAGAAAGACATAAATTGGCTTTTAGAAACTAACACCCTAGTGTAGCTTTATTTAATCAACGTGCTTTTCTAATGCAAAGTTGAGACCAACTGAAGAAGCAAAAGGAATTATGTTGGATTAAACTACTAGAAAAGAATAGAGTGAAGAAACAATGGCATTATTCAATGCTAAAATAAAAATTAAGGTCTTGTAAATTTTGTGGTGATACTTACCACCTTTTCATATTTTAAGACTCTTGTAAATGCTGTGTTTTGTTTTTGTGTGTCACCATGAACTGAAAGTACAGTTGGTTTTCAATAAACTTTATTAAATAAATAATAAAATAAAAATCAATGGATCCATAATTGTTTAGAATAAAGGAGAACATAGTGAGATTGAAAGAGGCACAAATATGCTATGAAAATTGGCTTTCCACATGCTGAAGACTAAAACTATCTTTTACCCATATCTTTTTTTTTTGAGACAGGGTCTTACTATGCAGTTCAGGCTGGCCTTCAGCTCACACTTTGTAGCCCAGGCTGGTCTTGAACTTGCAACAATCCTCCTGCCTCAGTCTCCCAAGTACTGGGATTACAGGAGTGTGCCACCACATCTGGCTTAGACCCATGTCTTTCACCATGCACTAAACTAAAATTGAAATGATCGAAGATCTAAATATTAAAACAGAAACATTAAATCTGTTGAAAGAGAGAATAGATACAATTCTTGAAGACGTAGGTGGAGGCAAAGACTTTATGAGCAAAACCTCAATCACACATGAAATACCACAAAGAATCAACAACTAGGATCTCATCTTATTAAAAAGTTTTTGCCCATTAAAGGAAATCATCAACAGAGTGAGGAGACAACCCACAGAGTAGAAAAAATTTTTTTCTAGCTGTTCCTCAAAGGACTAATATCTAGAACTAGTATCTAGAATATTTAAAGAACTAAAAATATCAGAGCTCCCAAATTTAAAGACCCAATCCAAAAAGGGCATCTGAAATGAATAGACTCTCAGAAAAAGTACAAAGGGTAAATGAATGTATTAAAAAAATGTTCAACGTCACTGGTTATCTGAGAAAGGCAAATTAAAACATTACTGAGATTTTATCTTACACCTGAAAGAATACCTATTATCAGGAAATCAACCAATAACAAATGCTGGCAGGACTGTGAGGAAAAAGGCACTCTTCTGTACTGTTGGTCAGAGTGTAGACTGGTGCAACCATTGTGAAAATCAGTGTGGCGATTCCTCAAAAAGCTAAAACTATATGTTCCATTTGACTGTGGTATTTTTCTCTTCTTGGTATCTTCCTGAAAGAATAAAAAGCATCATATAATATATATACCTATATTTATAGTAACACAATTTGTAACAGTTAAATCTTGAAAACAGCCCAAATGCCTATCAACTGATGAATGGATGAAGATGTTATTTTTTAATACAATGGAGTACTACTCTGCTATAAAGAAGGATAAATTTGAGACATTTATAGGTAAATGGATGCACACCTTGAAACCATACTCTTAAATAAGACACACATGTTTAAATATTGCATTGTTTCTCTGGTCTGAAAAACTGAAAGAGTAAAGAGCTGGGAACATAGCTCAGTGGCACAGCACTTGCCTGGCAAGCAGAAGGTCCTGGGTTTGATTCCTAGTACCTAAATAAATAAATAAGAGTAAGTAAAGATCAAAATGTATAATAGATATTGGGAAATAGGAAGAAAATGTTCATTTGGGAAAGGGAGCAAGGGAGAGGAAAGGAAGGAAAAAGAAAAAAGAATAGACGGAAAATGGAAAGAAAGCTTTTGTAAATTAAGAGGGGAAGAGGGATTGAAGAGGGGAGAGAATTGCGGAAAAAAGAATCAAGATATATCATGGACAGGTTCAAACTCCCTATGATGAATGTGATATCTATCTCTCTATCTAAAGTGTATCAACAAAATTAATTTAAATTTAAAAAAACGATACAAAAGCAAGTGCACCAATCGAATAATAAATACGTAGAGATTGAAGGGCAGTTACATAGGCAGGTTGTTAAATGCAAGTGGAAATATGAGAGAAGGCACAACGTGCTCTAAATCCTTGCTCCTTATAGTGTGGCTCTCAGGTCCGCAGCAGGGCATCATCACCTCGAGTTTGTCAGTAATGCACCATTTCAGATTCAACCTATAACTAGAATCTGCTTTTAACAAGGTTCCTGAATGATTTGAATGTGCATTAAAATTTGAGATTTGAGCATCAGAGATACACAGATGGTGTGATGAGAAAAATATTCAGTTGTGTGGTGGAATGGGGCAGCCTAATGGATGAAAAAGAGACATGTACATGTATACCTAAAAAGTTGCCAGGAGAGAGGTGGTCATGGAGTAACTTGTAAATAGAGCTGATTGTGAATTATGTATTAGTCTCCACTGTGGTTTTCAGAGCCTTAGTGATGAGACAAAGCCTGGGAGTTTCTTAAGAAATAAAGTTGTTGGAGAGTTCTACAAGATTCTAATAGTATTAGGTATTACTTTGATTTTCAGCTTTTGATGCTTAGTGTACACTTCCCTCCTTTTTTAAATTGGGGAAACTAAGCATTATAGGGATATACACAGAAGTAATTTGAAGCTGGAGTTCGCTCCCATCAGCATGGCCTCTTAACATTCTTACTTCTTAGCCACATTCTCCAACTACTTGTTCATAGACCCATTTCAAGTTCCACTGACTCTGAGCACCCCTTGGGTATGCTTTCCCTCCCTAGGATGTGTCCTTAACTATTTCTTCTTTCTTTTCACAGAGCATATTTCTCTAGATTGTATCATCTGGTGTGAATTCCACTTTCGCCAACATACATGTGACTCATTTATTTTCAATCTTCTTCAGTCTCCAAAGCCTCAGACCTACTGCTTGGTTTACATATATTACTGGTTATTGAACAGGCAACTGAGACTGCTGTGGACTATTCTTTTCCATCCCACTCTCCCCCTCTAACTCATACATTGAAATTTTAACCTCCAATGTGACAGTAGTAGGAAGTGGGGCCTCTCGGGGCTAACTAGAAGGTAGAATCTTCATGAATGAGATTAGTGTCTACATGAGAGGGAACACAAAGAGGTGTTCTTTTTTTGTACTATACAAGGGTACAATGAAAAAGATGGCCCTTTGTAAACTAGGAAGAGAATTTCACCAAAACTCAACCATGCTGGCACTCGAATCTTGGACTTCCAGTTTCCAGAACTGTGAGAAATAAATGTTTAAGCCAGTCTGTTATAACAGCTCAAGGTGCTAAGATACAGACTCACAGAATTCATCTTTTTCTCCCTAAAATCCTCCATGTTTACCTTCTGTGTCATTACCATGAACTCACTCCTCTATACAAGACTCACAGATATCTCTCTACATTGCAACTTTTCCCACACTCCCCATTTCTAATTACCAGTAGAACACTGATTCTGTCTTCCTAACACTTTTTGATGCACCCTTAAATTCACATGTTGCCTGAGTTCAGTGCTTTCTTGATCTTTTTCCTGAAATACAGATATTCCTCATTTAATACTTACCTATTTAATGACTATTTGGATTTATGACCTACCACTTGGACTTACGATCTATCTCTTTTTTTGTACAGTTCTGTACATCTTGTTTATAGAGCTCTAATGTCTTTTTTTTATACAGTATCCTTTATTTACATAATTTGCTAATTCTACCATATAGTACTGCAGTTTTATGATTTGTTATATATTACAGTACTGTATGTAAGAGTTACGCAAATAAAAGCAAAGTCATCAAGTTGGAATGTTCTTTGACCATTTCTTTGATCTGAATATTGTAATGTATATACTGTATACAATTACTCACTTAACAACCAATTCATTTAAAGACCTAGTCGCAGGAACAGAACTTAGTTGTTAAATGAGGAATATCTGTATTCCAGTAGTGTCTTTAACTGTCTCCCATCCTCACTCTAGCCCTATTTAATTTTTAATCTCAGTGTTACAGATGAAGTGACATTTCTAAAATGTCAACTTTTAGAACTAGGATATCTTCCAGGCTAAAACTAGACAATAACTCCTCATTTCCTATTGAATACAGCTTTATATCTCATTGCAACTCTCTGTATAACCATTGTCTTCTGCTTAAAATTTCCTGAATACAGAAATCTGTTTTATGGTACCATACTATAACTGTCCATTTCCTGTCTCCCCACAGTTATTTTGAGAGCCGACCTCAGGTCATTAGTCACGGATTTCAATATTAGATTCTAAGGCCATGGCCTATTTATTTTATGTATTTTTTCAGTACATTACAAAAATAAAATCTATGCCTATATTCTGTGGAGGCATTCAGGATCTAGGAGATAGCAATGACTAATGGGGTCCTGTGGGGCTAGGGCCAAGCACACATTGTTTGTAAATATTTAGGAAAATGAGCAATTAAATAAAAAGAGTAAGAAAAACAAAGTTTCTCATCAGAAAAGTTATTAAACGTTAAAAGGGTGAAAGTTATAATGGAGTGGTGGTAGATTGGAATTGGAAGTGTCAGTTATGATTAACTTGTTGATCTACTTACAGATATAGACTAGCAATTTATGATGTACATATGTGGATGAATGGAAGGATGGATGGGTGTGTTTCTATCTGGTGTATTTCTATCTGGTGAGAGAGCCTAAAGCTAATGGCATTCCATTAGCAAAGAGCAGATCTAGTGTTCAGATCTTGGTTATTAAATATTTTTCTCTAATAAGACAAACCAGGACTTTTTAGAAAAATATTTATTAGTAAACATTAGGACAAGGAAAGTACAAGATGAACCCTAAAATGTCTTTGTTTGTCATCAAACAAGGAAGTGATAAAAATTATGGGGAACTGACAGGAGGGCACAGTACCCAGCTTGATGGACAGGATTATTTGATCATCAAAATAGATGACAATAATATGTTGATTAAAATTAAGGTCAGTGAATCCATAGTGAGATAAATTAATAAAAGAAATATGAGAGGAGCTCCTTTTTATGGTATAAAACCAACTAACATAGGAGGTATTATTGAAAGTTATTCATTATTATCAGACATCAAAATAATTTCTTAGGAATCATCAGTAGACTATAAAAAATAGATAAAGATTTGATGAGGAATAAAATGTTTATGCATTCTTCCCAAAGGATCTCCCACATAAGATACTTATTAATTATAAAGTCAAGTCTATATATATTTATAGGAAAGGAACTTATCCATCAACAGATTAACCCAAAACTATCACTACTATGAATGGTAAAAATCAACATTGTGTTCTTGATACAGTCTCCTGAAAAGAACTTAGCATCATTTCTTTGTCATTCCTTCCAAAACTTGTAACCCAAATCTAATATTAAGGAAGCATAAATGAGCAAGTTGAGAAGTCTATAAAACAACTAGCTTGTACTCTTTAAAAATGCAAAGGTGAAAAATATACTGAGGAACTATTTCAGACTGAAAAAAAATTGACAATGAAATGTAACACTGTCTCAGATGGATCTTTGACAGAATATTCTTGCACTTCACTTTGATATAAAGTGCACTATTAGAAACATTTGTGAAATTTGAATGAAGTGTGTAGGTTACATGGTTTCAGTGATAATGTACTTAGTATTATCATTATACAGGAGAGTATACTATTGGAAGTACAAGTAATGGATAATAATGCTCAACTGGTCTGGAAAGTGTGTGTGTGTGTGTGTGTGTGTGTGTAGGTAATGTGTGGAGAGAGTTTCTTTAATAAATTGTGTCAAGCATTAATATTTAGGAAAACTGAATGCATACTGGAGTTCTTTCTATTATTCTTGGAATCCTTCTGTTACTTTGAAATTATTATAAAAATGATTTTTCAAGATCATTATTTGTCTGCCACATTTTTTTACTTCTACTTCCTTTTCTGTCTTCAGCTGTTTTCTAATGATCACCCAAAGGCACATGAAAGTAAATTTATAAAGCACGTAAGTATAGTCTTTAAATGCAGAAGTGCTAAAACATGACGAGTAACCTTTTGGGCTCCTTGAATCAAACTGCTTGAATTTAAAATCCCATAGTATATGCAATTTTCAGGCAGAGCATTTAACCTCTCATGCCTGTTTCCTCATGTGTAAAGGAGAAATGTTAAAAATGCTTGCTTCATGATTGGGACAATTAAATCATGTGCTACAAGTAAAGTACTTTGCGCAGTGTTTAGTGCATGGTAAATAACGGAATGTATTTTCAAAACTTCCCAAAGGAGTTCTGAGAAACTGCTGCTGAAGAAAAGCTGGATTGTGTAGCATTTTGTTTACTGGAATCTACATAGAGCCCCGAATAGCAGATAGTCTTAAAGAATGTGTCATATTCTTGCAGTATTGAATTAATTCAATATCTTCAAGCCATGAAAATGTAAAATGTTTGGTATGGCAGACTGAGGAAGTCACCCTTATGTGAAGATTTCAATTAATTATAATAATGAGTGGATTTTCTTAACAACTTGAAGCCATTGCCATCACTGCCCAGAATCATTAAACAATAGGGAAGATGGAAGGAAGGGAGTGGCAGCTATTTTTACTGAGACCCAGAACAGAATAAAACCTGGGTACTGCAGGCATTGCCTGACAGTGTGTCCATGAGCTATTCAGAAACTTATTTTAAGAAGTATTGGATTGTATCAGCTCATCCAGTGAAGCAGAAAAAGCTCAGCTTGCTTGTGATGCTTGTGGAATACAAGAAATTTTTCTGCACCAGAGCATAGAACAGCAGTGTAGGAAAAGAGATACAAGAAAAAAAAAGAAGAAGAAGAAAAAAAAAAAACAGGGAAAAGCACGATTAAAATTGCATGGTCTTAGCTCTTATTCCAAAATAAGTCCTGCCCAAGTGATGCTCAACATAGATTATCTTTGAAAGTTGTGGGAGTCAAAAACACTAGTTTTAGACCATCATGTCAGCCTATGAATCATGATATCGTTGCTTTATAACCAACTCTGTGATTTTGAATAAATTATGTATCCTCTCAAATGAGGTGATAATAAAATTATCATCACATGTATTCAATAAATATTTACTGCTATTTTTCTGATAGGAAGCATAAAGCAATAAAAAAGACAAAATTTGCCATTGTCTAGTGCATATATGCTAATAATTGTTACCTCTTTCTGCTGAATTGTTCTTTAACTAATATTAATGATCTTTTTTTTCCTCTTCTGGTCAGTTCTTCTGTTCAATTTTGGCTTAAAGTCTACTCTGTCTGAAAACAGGATAGCTATACCTGCTTTTTTTAAGATTCTTGTTGCATAAAACATTGTTCTCCATCCTTAATTTTTTAGTTTATTAATTTCTTTTTGGTTTAAATGTATTTTGTATACAGAATATCATTGGGTTTTATTTCTTGGTCCATTACCCAATCGGTATCTTTGCTTGGTAAGCAGAGGCCATTTGTATTGAGAGTTATTACTGATAGATATTGGCTTATTCTTGTCATTGCATTCTTTTCTTGTTGTTGTGATTGTTTTTCTTTCTTCTACTTAGTTGATCATCCTACCTGGTACATTCATTCTATTGGAGTTTTTGGCATTGTTAACTTCATTGTCTCTTTCTTGGTTATCTTTCAGAATTTTTTAGAGTACTGATTTTGTGGTCATGAATTTCCTTAGGTTCCTTTTGTCATGGGAATGTCATATTTTTTCATCAATTTTGGAAGATTGCTTTCCAGGGTATATCAGTCTGGGTTGGAAGTTGTTTTCTTTTCAGGCTTGAAACACTTCACTCCAAGCTTTCTTGGCCTTTAAGGATTGTGTTGTGAAGTCTGCTGTAATTCCAATGGCTTTTCCTTTAAAAGTGATTCATTACTTTTCTCTAACAGCCTTTAACATGTTCTTGTGTTGGACTTCAGGGATTTTTATTATGATGTGTCATGGGTAGGTTCTTTTCTGATTGTGACTATTTGGGTCTCCCTACACCTCACTTACCTCTGTGTTAAATAATTTTCCCTTATTTGGCAAGTTTTCAGCTCTTATTTCAGTAGTTTTTTTATGCCATTTTTGCTGTCTTCCTATTTTTCTCTAATTTCAGTTGAGTTTAAATTAGTCTTGTTTGCATCATCTAGCTGCTTTTGGATCCATTTTTTATGTTCTCTTCTTGTATTTAAGGTGTCTTTCAAAAACTGAACACTGACAACAGCCCTGTCTTCTAGTTCTAACACTTTGCCCTCATATTGGGCACTTCTGTTGCCCATATTTTCAATAGAATTTTTACCTTTTCATTGATTCTAATTACCTTCTGTATTGGACATTGATATTTTGCATTACTTTCTTTGGTTCACCTAGCTTTTTATTTGTGTCTTCTGTAGACTTGCCAATCATTTTACCAGGTTCACTATCTATTTAGCTGCATCTTCTGTGAACTCACCAGTCACTTTATTGATCTGTTATCTCCTCTGTTATCCTTTCCAATAATTTGGCTATGATTTCCCACCCCTCAAAGTCCCCTCCTTTGTAGGAGGTGGGAGTTTGGGATGGATTTTATGTTTCTATTTCTTGTTTGTTTGTTTTCTGTCCTGAGGATTGTGGATTGATTATAGTGAAAGACTGCTTTAAATTTGTTTTTTATTCTTTTCCAATAAAAGAAGCAACTACAGAAAGCTTTTATTTGTTCAAAGTAACTGGCGCTATTGATGCAATACAAATAAAATCTAGCAACTCCCCCAAATACTACTTTTAAAACAAATTAAACTTGATTCTTATTAGTATGCAGTTTTTTCACATTAGAAAGTAAAAACAGCCAGGTGTGGTGGCGCACGCCTTTAATCCCAGCACTGGGAGGCTGAGGTAGGAGGAGCATTGTGAGTTTGAGGCCCGCTTGGGCTACAATGCGAGCGCAAGACTGGCCTGAGCTACATAGTGCGACCCTGCCTCAAAAAACTAGGGCTGGGAGTTTGGCTCAGTGGTGTAAGTGCCTGTCTAGCAGGTGTGAGACTGTGAGTTCAATTCCTGGTGCTGCAAAAAAAAAAAAAAGTAAACACTCATTTATATATGTTTATGTATTTATATATGTATAAAATGATGTAACTTAATACAAAAAATAATTTAAAATGATGTAAGTCATTGAGCTTCATCTGCTGGACCAGAATGCCAAATTAGTCTCTTGTCATAAAGTGCAATCACAATTTGACAACATTTCATATTTGCCAGGGCCAAGTCAGTCTCACCTGAATCTTTCCATTTCATGAGAAACATCAATTCTCCACTACTGTATGTGGCACCAATAATTATTCATTTGCAATCAAGACCTCTGGCAAAGCCTGTTGGTTTGTCAGTAGAATCTCTTTTCTTCTTTGATTTGCTATTATCAGATTCATTTATCAGATAAAGATTTTCTTTTCACACTATCTTTTTCTTTATCAGCTTTTTGAGAATTAAGAAATGCTTCAATTAACTCTGGACAATCTAAATTTTCTTCAGGTTTCCATGTATTGTCAACATCTGTAAATTCCTTTCACTTCAGAAAATACTCCACCCATTTACCTATAGA
>RJWM01001048.1:156838-172504 GCA_004363535.1 Dasyprocta punctata | reverse complement strand
TAGACTTTCTAGTTCCACCACTGACCTGTGGCCTTCCCAGCACAGAACCGTAAATAAACTGGCGTGAGCCCTTACTGGGGGCTCTTAAGTTCCCAGTTGGTACTGTGGGAGGCATTGTCATGCATTCGGGTCTCTAGTGGGACTCTTGCATGATATTGCTGTGGGATCCAGGCCCTCGGCTATCCTGGGTCTTAGTGTTGTGGACAGATCTTCCTGCACCGTCTCGTGTTTAACTTTGGGTGATTATAAAACAGTATTACAAACCTTGTGTCCTGTATGTAGTTGTTCTCCCTGTAACCCCTGACTACAACAGTTGGGTTACAAACTCATGCTACCTCATGAGGCGTGTCATTGAATTGCAAAAGATGTGACTGGATAAATCCTGAGATATTTATAAATAATAAGAATTATTTAATTTAGCAAGTTGCTGTACAAGTTTGATTGAAAAGACGTATACTGTATTGTTTTCATATGTGCTATACAATATAGAGGTGGAAATAAGCTTTAAATTAGGCGTTAGCTAACACACTATGTGAAAGCCAATATTTTAGATAGACTCAGAAGTAGAATTAGTCTTAGCCCAACTCACTCTATGAAAGAATTTTTTCTAAAATGTTTAAAATTATCTAAAATTTGTTTTTACTCTTTTTTCCCCCAGCCAAGTGCTACAAGTACAATGATTCCTCTTTGAAGAAGTGAACCTTTTTGGAGAAAGGACCTGACCATCTCAATATCTTTGTGACTTCTTTCAAGATAGCAATACCCAGCAAAACCTCCTGCTGGAAATGGGATCAATATAGTTAAGTGGGATTTTGTTCTGCATTCTCTCAAAGCTTTTTTCCCCGATGTTTTCTTTCCAAGTGTCAGTGTCTCTTCATGAGCAGCCTCTCTCTTTCCAATTCCTCCCTGTGGTGAAACCAAATGTTGTTTATCAGGCAGGCATAATTCAACCCACTAAACTATATGACTGCCAATGAGATTCATGCTATGAGCCCCAACCCCCTCTGCCTAGTGACATACGCACTTTGTTCTCAAACTGCGTCATGAAGATATGTAGGCAGATGTAGGTGGCACCTCACAGATGCAAACTTTTTATATTTATTTTTGACTTTTTCCTTTTTCATTTGAACTTCATAGTAGAAAAACAATTATCTATCAGTTGCAAAGCATTCAGGCTGGGAATTGCCCTGACTACCTCCAACCCAGTTCTGCCAAGTGTATTTTGCCAGCTCTTGGTAGAGAAAATGAGCTCCATAAACTTTCCATTCTGCAACTCAGTGTAGTCCACTCCTGCCTCATGTTTCTGAGGCAGGGCCATGTTAACCTACTACATATTCCAACTAGCCCAAATTGTAGGAAGGCAAGAGATGCCTGAATGGAATCTGGACCTGTAAACATCATATTTGCTTCCGTTGTTACGTTGACTAAAGATGTGTTTGATATTATTTTCCTCTAGCATTGAAATGTTTTAAAACTGATTTCTTGGGCTCAGAAAATATTGTCATGCTTTACTAATATAGCAATCCCCTGTATACTTAGTAGACACGAGGAATATGATGAAAGAAAATGAGAATGTGATCATAATACATTATTTCTTTTTGAAAATCTCCTACCAGCATTGAAAGCAAAATCCTCCTGCTCTGAAGTCTTAACCAAGCCTTAGCTCAGTTAAATTTTGAGATAAACAAAACCAAAAACCTCGTATATGTCACTTTTTTATTCCCTCACTTTTTCCAAATTGTGGGGCCTATGGTGAATTTCAAGGTTATTAGAAAATATTTTTCTCAATTGGATATTTAAGGTGGGTTTTTTGTTCGTTTTGAATTGAAAGCAGGATGTCATGCATACCAGACAAGAGCTTTACCACTGTCCTACACTTTGTAAAAATGTTTACTTCGAGATAGGGTCTTGCTTAGTTCCCCAATGAGGTCTTGCACTTGTGATCCTCCTGTCGAATCCTCCTGAGTAGCCGGGATTATAGGCACATGACTCCTTGCCAAGCTAGGTGTGGTGTTATGAGAAGTTAATTGATAGTAATTCAAATAAAACACTAGAAAACAAGAAGATGTGACTTGACTTGTTTTATATATAACAGGATCATTTGGTAAATCGAAATTGTGACATATGAAGAATATCTAAACTTGGCAGATTGTATCTAGAAAAGAAACAATGCATTTTGGAAGTACTGGCATGTGATTTGTAAAGAAAGATTTCACCACGTGGTTAAATCATTTGCTTTTACCTCTTCTCAGCAAAGTGCATTTCAAAATTCTTTCTGTTAGTACATGTTAGCAGTACATAATGGCCACATTCCTTATGGGAAATTGGTACATGTACATAACACATCTTTATACTCTTCTTTTTTCCTCTCTCTATCCCCCACTCCCTCCATCTCTGGGTCCCCTTTGCTTGTTCAGAAGTTCTACCTCCAAGTTTCCTATTATCTATCTTATTTTGCTATTTTATTCTACCAATGTGGGAACATTACCAAGATTACCAAGTACCCCACAATGTCTGTTTTTAAAAAGCCATTACTACTTGAAGTATCTCTATTTAACATTAAATCAAATTCATTTTTTGTTGTGAAAAGTGACTGAAGCTTTTCTTACATTTTCCTCTCTCTTTCCGTTGCTCAGTCTTTAGAGCTATATCAAGCATAGAATATTGATAGTACAAAATGTGCCAGAATGCTCCAACACATGATTTTTGGGTGCTATTTTAAGCATAAACCTGCTTATGCAGCACAGTCTATAATGGATTTTTTTTAGGACTTAAATTTTAGAATCATTCATGGTTTACTATGAATTAATTCATGCTAAATGTTTGGAATTTTTAAAGCCCTTTGGCAAATAGTCATCTGTCCCTGGCGCAGAATGTAAGATTTTGTCAGGAGATTAAGGTTATTCCAGTTGGTTTCCAGGTTACCCACGCTCCCTGACCCAGCGATGAGCTCTTCTTGACCTGTTTGACTCGCAGACCTGGGTTGAGAGGGCCTATTTAGCTACTTGTACAAAATCCCTTACCCAAAGACAATGATCTGGAACAGAATCTCACTTACCTGCCCAAGCCCAGCTACTGCAAGTGATAATCACTTGGCCTAAAGGGACTTGGGCTTTGTAACCACACCAACTGCTAATCAAGACAGGTGAACTCTCTTCTCATACTGTCTGTCTCTGACACTCCACCCATGTCACTGCCCTCAAAATTTTATAAGCCGGAGGCAGATATCATTTTCTTTGTTGACATACTTCCCAATCTCCCTGGGACACATTGCAAAATCTCCTAACATCTCATCATTTCACCTACTTCTAGTTCTCCAGCCTCATAATAGTTTAATAAGCACACAGCTGAAAAGTTTAATGGAAGACTCATGCTCATGAATGGGCAGCAGTTACTTTCTCCTTTTCACAGATTGATGAAAGGAAATGAACTGCACAGCATTTTCTGTCTTGATGATCATTTTTGAAGTACCCTCTAATTAATTTTATACTTTCCAGGCAGGAAGTGGGTTATGTGACAGGTAAACTATCATGTCACAAAGTAAACTAGCTGTAATGGAGCTCTCTTATAATCCCAGCTATTTGGAGGCTGAGGCAGGAGAATCCCAATTTAGAGCCTAGATTGGGCAATTTAATGATCCCCTGTCTAAAAAGTAAAGGCTGGGGATGTAACCTGGTGACAGAACACTTGCCTAGCAGGTGGAAAGCCCTGATTCAATCACACTGCATCAAACAAAAAGAAAGAAAGAACGAAAGAAAGAAAGAAAGAAAGAAAGATCACTAGAAAATATTTGTTATCTTTAGCTAAGTCCAAGATACACACATCTTTTTTTTTTCCAGAAGGTGAATGAACTTAGTACCCCATATTTTCACTACAGGAACTTCAGCAGAGTTTTCAATACAACAGAGCAGCACTCCCTCAGCATCTTCCTGCCATACCTCATGGAGTAGTCTACATATTGTTTAAAATTATGGTGGAAAATTTTCATGATTTTGAGAGTTAAATGTTCTTGTTAAACAATTACTACCTTTTTACATATTCACATATTTCTGATTAAATTTCTTCACATTTAATCTTGTGACATGGTTAGATGCATGTAAAAAAGTTACGAAACAATATTTTCCATTTCCCCATTCTTCATGTCCTTCACTTTGCTAGGAGATTTTCAGGGCCAGAGATATAGCTCAGCAGCACAGCGCCTACCTGACAAGTGCAAGGTCCTTAGTTTGATTCCTGGTACAAAAAAAAAAAAAAAAAAAAAAAAAAAAAAAAAAAAAAAAAAAAAAAAAAAAAAAAAAAAAAGAAGAAGAAGAAGAAGAAAGAAAGAAAAGAAAGACCGAAAAAACTTCCTGATAAGGTAAATTGTCTCTTACAGATGAGAATTATCACTTTAAATTGAATTTATGTTAATTCACTGTGACCTTGAGCTTGGGAGTATAAGTACTCTGTCTTCAGAGGGTTCAGTGCGTGGGTTCCTATGATTAGGGCTACTTGTTTTTTGTTTTGGTCTTTCTTGGAATTTGAATTTTTATCAATGGATTAAAAATATGTGAGAGAGAGACCGGAAGAGCACCCAAGCCAGGTTCTCTTGGCAAAGCTGAAATTCAACTATCAGGAGCTGAAGTAAAGTCAAGAGTTATAGATTCAGAAGATTGTGGATCAGTAGATATGAAAGGAGGGAAAAGATTGTGAGTAATAAGAAGAGGTTCATGATGAATACCGTAAACCCTAGTGGGTATTTAGGATGTATTTTAAGGATTTGTGGTATATGCCTGCATTTGAGTTAGCCTGAGTTAAAAAACCAGAGCTAACCATGGTGGAAATAGATATATATTTCTTATCAAATGTCATTTTTTGATACAACTCAAGATGCCTATGAGAACGAAACTTCAAAGCTACTTGTGCTTTTTCAAAACTATTAGGCTATATATTAAACTCTTGGCAAGTTCTTATTTCTTATTTATAGTAACACAGGCCAATCTAATTTAAACATATGAGGTTCTCTGGGAAAACAACAATAACACATACAATATGGTGAACCTCGGTGATTCCAGAAGGCAGATTTTAGTCCACAGTTTTAAACCAAATTGTAAGCCAGAGAGTACATGAAAAAGCTCCCAAATGATAAATGATATTCCCGAGCTCACTCTGGAGGAGAGGCTGGCACACTTTCCAAACCTTACTGAGTAAATTTTATATAGAAGAAAGGAGCAAAGGAGGAACAATAGTGAGAGTAACAGCCGATTTAGAGGAAGGTCAGAGGACTTGTTAGGCAGAAAAGAAGCATAGTAGGAATACTTTATTCAGAAGAAGACCTTCCGAGTTCCTAGGGAATTATTTCATTATAAACAGTTCATAATTAATAATCACAATGAGAGCACTGAAGCTGTCGTTGCAGAAATTTAAATTTTTCTTAAAAAGATAGTTTTCAGAAAGTAACATTTTCAGGAGAGTTAGCTTCAGTTATGTGGAAAAAATATCTATAGTAAGGAGTGGATTTTCCTGACAATGCTAAACTTATTAGATTTTTGTTATTTGTGTTTAGTATAATAGACTTGAATTTTTGAAGCCTTGGTAGGAAAATAATTAGTGTTCTACTAATGAGCAAACTCATTGACTTGGAACTTTTTTGCCTATCTTTCCAAAGTAATAAGGCTGCAAACTGGCCATGTTTGGAGTGGTTGTTGACGAAAAGGCAGGGTTCAGGATGTTTTTCCACAGGTTGTCTGCAGAGTTCTATCCCTTATCTAAGAAACCTTTGGGACTAGATTTTCTATTCCTAGTCAAAGAGCAGCACTAGCTGAATTTTTACTTGTGTTCCTCTTTATCTACTGCCAAGGTTATGGAAGTCAGGGCAGAGGTTATGCTAGGAAAGGCTAAAGGAGCCAGAAGAGATTACCTCAGGCAGTAGTCATTTTCTCTAGAGAAATGGCTTCTCTGGGGGCCTTCTGTGAGGACCTCAGGTATTGCTTTGATTCTGTTTCTCAGTTCAGGATATTGAAGATTAAGAGAGGAGCAGAAATCAGTATGCAACTTCTTCTTACCTTCGCTTCAAGGGAATTCACAGCTGAATCAGGTGCTCAGGTGTAGCAGCCAACTTCTGCCACATTCTTTTTACTGTATTCAACCATTTCAGGTTTTGTCAAATGCTTAATTTTTCCATTTATTAATTCTATTTCAATCTTTTAATGTATTCTTTAATAGTGAAATTTGATGAGAAACTAACCCAAAGCATTCCATAGCCCCCTTAAAAGAGAAAGGAAGGAAGGAAGGAAAGTAGGAAGGGAGAAAGAAAGAAAAAGAAACAGTGAAAGACAAAGACAGAAAAAAATGGGGAAAGATGCATTATTTGTGTTAAGGGAAGGATTGTGATTGTCACTAACAACGCTAGAAAATGATAAGGAAAACATGAAACATCTTGTGTTTTAGTAAATAGCAAAAAGCAGTCAGGCTGTACACATTTAAACACAATAAAGATGCCTGGTGTCATAATAGTCACTGCCACTGCATGCCACTCTCAAATTGAGAGTTTCATCAGTGAGGTCGCCCTGCCAGGTATCTACAGTGATTTTGCCTTGCCCTGGGCACACTTGTTCTCTCTCTCATTCATCACTGACAGTCTCCAGTGAAATGAATATTGACCAAATTTTATACTGGTGGGTATGATTCCTGTGTAATGTACCATTATAAAATACTTGCTTTTCCTGCATAAATAAGAGAGTTTGTCTTCCAGTTTCTTTAACTGGAAGAAATGATATATATTATTTCTGGCATTTAGTTACTGAGAAATTGCAGGGCTGTGATTAGTTAGTGTGCCTCCCTTTTGGTATTGTAGGGAGTAGATTTAAGAGTGAATGTTGTTTGAAATACAAGGACATCTGGCAAAAAAATTGAAATTAATAAATAAAAACATAACCACTGACATGATTTACTAAAGAAGAGCTACAGTGAATTATGGACTGGAGTTAAGTCAATTTGAAGTGTTTCTCTGTCTTTCCCCCTTTAGTTTAGAGAATTTACAACCTGATTATTTCATTTAAGAGACAGAATGTCCATTGTACAACAAAAGATATTTATATAAGAAATTTGAGGTATGATTAAAGGAGATCAGAGAATTTATTGTATTTTGTACATAAGCTTTTTGGTATGGTTCTCAATTCCTCTCTCAATACTCTTTCAGGAATCTGGTTCTTATTTTTTTAAATGATTATTTATTATTGTTGTTGTTGTTGTCTTCTGGGTTATCTTAATACTCTTTAAATATCAGTAGTAAGATATAATAGTTTCAGTAGAAGCTGCTGTATTATATATAAAAGTATGTAAAACATAAGAGGACTAAGACTGTTTAGCATCATAAATACCATGTCAGCTCCTGTCCTTAGCTCTAAAATACCATTATGTACTTCTTTCTCTAATGAATATACCAAACAACTTAAGAAATAATGTTTTATACTGTGTCTCGATAGCTACTCTCAGTGATTGGACTTTAAATTTTGGGAGCAAAAAAGGAGAATTATAATCTATAAATTGGTGAGGGAGCAGAGATTGATGTACATTGGTTGAACTGGGTAAGCATAGTACTAGCTATGTCTCTATATGAGGAGCTATATAATTTGATGGTACACGTTGATATTTACCAAACATTCTTTTACTTCAATCCCCTTATAGATTAAAAGAGATAAAAATACATTTTCATGGAAATGGACTACAGTCAGGTTGAGTTGAGGATTCCTCATGGTAAATTGACATCATCAGTTCTGAGCTTCTATACCAGAAGAAGACTCTTGTTCTTTCTCTCTTCTCCTTTAGACTCAGTTGCTTCTCATCATGAGCTTATGTCTTCCTTATAAAGTACTAAAATTAGACTTTAATCAGTCTTTCAGTTACATCTGATCTTAACGTACCTGAGTCACAGGGTGCACATAATTTAATGAAGGATGAGAATAAAATTATAAACATATCTCATTTATGATTCATTATGTCTCTGAGTTGCCTTTTTCCTGAACTCTTTTGGAACTTTTGTATGCTTTTACTGTTACTATTTTCAGTATATTTTCTTATACATATTGTTCACTATAAATCATTAAAAACATTTTGAAATTTTCTGGCTTATATCTATGTCATCAATGGCATATTTTGGGAGAAAAATGCATATGACCATATGCATTTTGTAGGCTTGTAAAGATGTTCTGAATGTATAATGATATATAGGATTTTTACCCTTATAAAAACATTTTAATTGTGAGTATGAAAGTAAAAAGTGGTGGTCACCAGGAATACGACTAATTCTGAACATGTGTGACTGTATGTGTACTTACTCACATTAATACTGCTTTGCATTGATGAGGTAAGATTGTAGTACTTACTGCACATTTATAAAAAATATATTTTGAAGAAGTGTGCATGTATTTTTCCTTATTGTTTCTTTGAATTACAAGAAAAGTAAAACTTAAACCACTGACAAAGTCAAATGATAGATTATATTTTTCATTTGTATGAGAGAAGATTAAATTAGCTAGATAGAACTTTTTCAAAGTCTTTATTTTTTCTCCAAGGCACAATTTTGGTCAAGATATTTATAAGTTAGCCTTATTTTTTTTCATTAAAACTGTGTGTGTGCATGTGAGTATACTATTCTTCTAATACAACACAAAACTGGACAATAGTAGAGTATGACCTTCCATGTATTTCTGATAATGGAAAAGTACAGTGAATCTCAGAATGTGAATAAAAATAAAATCAAGGGTCAGTGATTTTACACAGTGTGTGTTGCATTAATATGTGTCTCTTACAAACACTCAGCATGTAAAAAATAGATTGCAAACTCTGATCAAATTACTCATGAATTGTGCACTAAATTCGTAAGAGAATTAGTAGAGACGCATACATCTGAAAAAAAACTAGTTGATGTTTCATAACATTGGATAATCGGATTCATTTTTCCACAATTGTTAAACATAATTTGTCTCATAATGGTACCCTTTAGTAAATTGTTCCAACATTATATGATATATGTAGCTTATTAAGAGTTTCATTAATTGCTATTAGAGGAAATAAGCTATGAAAGCTGGTACACATAGAAACAAATGTTGAGGCAGATGGTTGAAATTAGTGAAACATGATTAGTTGCTGAACCAGTTTAGTTAATTAGCTTTCTACATCAGAATAGTTAAAATAAATGTGTCATGTTGTCTTTAGGAAATTGAAATTCAGAGGTTGATTTTTTAAAAATGATAGGACAAAGATCCAAGAACTATAGGCTCTGACTTATGACCATTAGTTGGTTTTGGTGAGATGTTTGGAATGATCAGGAAATTTCACTGTTAGAAAATAGCCAACTGCACTGACATTTTTCTAGTGCCTGCAACAGAAAAAACAGAGGAAGAAGAATAAGCAAAAATTGGCTACTGTTCGCAAACTTTTGTTGATGCTGTTACATCTTAGTGAATAATTTTCAGTGGAGCTGAAATGGAGTTTTGCAATAACAGTTTTATAAAAGTTTCCTTTAAAGTAACATTCCAGAAAAATCTGAGGTACCAAAAGTGGAATAAATTACTATGGGTGGGGAGAACTCATTTTTAACCTATTTACCCATGGATATTTATTATATATTTGAGTTAGACAGCCATGCCCATAGCATGAAAAACCAAAAGGCATAGTGCATGCAGGTTTTGATAGAAACATGGCTCATATATTGGAAGCAATATGATGATATTTGGAAATATTTAATTGAATTCTTCAAATTTTGGGTGCTACTTTGTTTATAATTGCTGAATTTTTCTAGGTTTAGAACAATACATTACTTATTCCCACAAAAACATTTTTCTAAATTTGCCTTTTAGGACAAATTTATAAACTAGATCAAAAGTAGAGTGCTGTATTTTCAGCATATAAACTTTTCCAATGAGATAATCTTTATCATTTTTTTTCAAGCATAATATAAGTGAGCTTTGGGTGATCACATAGTCACCAAAATCAATCTAAATCACTACTATATTCATGGATGGTCCATTGTTGACACAGCTGTTATTTTTTGTTTAAAGATGTTTTGTAAGTGTCACTATATACATTTTTTTAATCTAGGGAGTATGAAGTTCTTGAAGTTAGTGGTTTACCCTTTGTTACTGTCCCTGTCTTCATCATCACTCTTGATTGGGGAAAGTAGATTGAAGTGAGGTCATTTTATTCACAACAAATTCACAGACATATGCCAAGAACATTTCAAGAACCCATAGAAATGTTATAAACACTTAAAAAAGTTGTTTCAATGATATAAAAGAAAATATGAAATTAATAAACATTTACATATATGCAATATATCATAAAATTAATCAGTTGCTATTTTACTAAAGTCATACATAGAATTATGCTGCTATGGTTTGCATAAGTGGCCCCCAAGGGCCATGTGTTAAATAAGGGCTTAGTGCCCAGCTCATGATGTTATTGGGAAGTGGTGAAAATTTAAGAGATGAGGTGTAATTGCAGGTCATTAGATCATTGGTGGCATCTCCTCAAAGGGAATTGTGAGACCCTGGCTTTCCTCTTTTGCTTCCTCACTTGAGGTGAGCAACTTTGCTCTACCACATATGTCTGCCATGATGTGTACCAGAGACCCAAACAATAGGACCAACCAATCCTGGACAGAAATATGGAAGAAGTGGGTCCATTTTTGATGTTCCTATGATGGAAACTTTGATATATTAAATATATACCATTCTTGTCAAGCTATCTTTCTATTTTTCATACTGTTATTCAGCAAAGTAAACAATATACCTCTTTAATCTTACTTAGAGTTATCACACTATAGCTTTCAACTCTAAAACTTTACGAAAGAAAAAAAGATGTTAAGCATGATGTTTGCTCAAAGTTAGTAATTAAATCCAGATGAATAGTGTGACACTGCCTCAAAAAAATAGGGCCCGGAGTTAGGCTCAGTGACTTCAGTGCCTGCCTGGCAGGTGGGAGGTTGTGAGTTTAATCCCCAGTACCAAAAAATCAATCAATCAATCAATCAATCAATCAAACCAGCTGAGCTAAGAATAATCACTTAAAAATTGAAGCTTAATTTTATTTTTAAGGTAACAGGTATACAGATACTGTTTATGTGAAAAATATCGATATAAAAGTACACCATAAACTAGGCTAGACTTTTTAACATTGAGTAACATAGAGCTTGCTCAAAGCAAAGTTTTAAATCAATATAGATTTTTTCTTACATTATAATGTGCCTTGGTGACTTAAGTTTTCAGCCTAAAGGAGTTTATTATTAACTCATCATCACTAATATGTTCATTATATTTATTATATACACATCTTATTCAATGCTCTATATTTGTTATGCCTAAAGAGAAGATATATTACATCATTATTTATCTTCTCAGTCATTAAACAAATAAACCAACAAGCATTCTTTGAACGTTCTTGTTGCAAGTGCTTTTAACCTTGAATATGAGCAGTATTTAGAAAAGTTTTTCTAGTTTTTACATAACAAACTATAGGAGCCAGCCTACGAGTTTGTACCTGACTGAGGGTCAAAGAAGATGAAACACAAAGAGACACAGAATGAGGTTAAAATGGGGGGGTATGTAAGGCAGGGGTTTTTCTTGTCTCCCTTTGACAAAGAGCCCTGAGTGATTGGTACACTCTGCTTTTATTCACTCCAATACAGGCACAAGCAATCAGAGTAAAACAGGATTCATCTGTCTCCCATCCTCCATGGTGTATATCCAAGTACACAACAGAATCCTGCCTGTATTAATTTTCCCCAGTATGCACTCACACAACCTTTCTCCCTAGTGCTCACAAAAGAGGCCGGTTAGGCCTTAATCTTACTGTCTAGTCTCCCATAGCAAACTCCTACTTTAAATAAGAAAAATATTTAATCAATGAAATCATTATTTATACTCATCACACAGCTTAGATTTCAATGCAATTGATATCAATGAATTCTTAAAAAATGACAAACCTCTGCAATGAACAGTCACATTAAAGTAACCACTGACATAGCCCAGTAAAAGAGAAAAGAGGTGGTGAGTCTTATCCAAGCTTGAACAGATTTTCTTTTTGGTACCAGGGATCAAATTCATGACCTCACGATTGCCAGGCAGGCACTGCGTCAGTGAGCTATATCCTCAGCCCTTGAACATAAAACTTGAACAGAATAAAACAGTGAAAAAGAAAGAATTCTTTTCTGTGATGAGTGTCTTTGAGGTGGGGCATTGTTCTTTTGCTTTTGGGCTTGTACTTGAACTAGTTTTGACTTCTCAGCCTCCATAATCATGAGCCATTTCCTTATAATAAATCTGTATGTCTGTCTGTCTGTCTGATCTATCCGTCTAAATATATATATATATATATATATATATATATATATATATTCATATATCCAAATGGTTTCATTTCTTTGGATAACCTTGACAATTACAAACTGAAAGGTTAACAAATACTTTAAGGTTAAAATGTGTGTTAGTATGATAATTTGAAACCATTGGAATTCCTATAGAAGAGAAATATGCAAGCCTTTTCTATTGCTTATTCTAAGGCTTGAAGTCTATTCTCACGAGTACGACTGGCTGCTCCTGTCATGTCCTTTTCTCACATGGAATAAAAAGGTTTTTCCCACTGAGAAAGAGGCAATCAAACCAACCAGCGACTCTTCCTGTGACACTAAGTTGGCTGTCACTGGAGTAGAAGTAGAATGAAAAAGGCTTTATGCGATTGGTAATGGAATAGAAGACTTTTAAGCCTAAGATCTTCAGCAGTTAAAAAAGAAAAATGAGAAATAACAAACAAATAAAACAAGACCAAAGCAGACTTTTTAGCTGCCATGGTGAGAGAGGAAGGGGGAAGGAAAGCTGACAAAACTACCACAAGACACTGAAAATCCCCCATCACTGACAAAAAAAAATTGCACTTAGAAATAAGTTGATTCTAGCAGTCTATTCCTAGGGAGGGGGAAAGATGCTAGAGTGAGACCCTTTTTGGAACACAAATAGGTAGGATCTCCTGAAAGATGAAAGGAGAGTATAAATATTGACAAAAATTTTCCAGCACTGTAGGTCTCAAACTAAACAAAGACAGCAACTTTCTACCATTAGCATTGTTATGGTATAATTTAAAGTCTATGGTGAACTAAAGATTATTGGTACAATAACCACATCCAACTGAGTTCAACTACTGCCTAGACTAACCAAACCAACACAGCAATGTACTGACTAAACAACTGCTATCCTTTCCTATTATAAATGTACCTCACTTTTTCTTTTCTTCACATTGTCTATACTCAATCTAACATTTAGTATAAAAAATACACAAAAAAGTGACAGTAGCAAAAAAGATTATTATCAAGAGATAAAACAGTCAACAGAGTCAAACCAAGATGTGATATAGATCAAGGAATATCAGAGTATTTTTGCTGAACGTTTACTAGCAATCTGGATATAAGAGTGAAAAGAATTGGTGAACTTCATTTTAGAAAAATTATCAATGATCTAAATTGAAAAAAAGAACAGAAAAAGTGAAGAAATGACAATAATAATAAGATAGTGCTCAATAGCCATATTACATTATCATGTAGTTTACATGAATAGAAGATTTATGAGAATGAGAAAGAAACTATGGTACAAAATAAATACTCAAAAATCATTAAAAAATTTGGAGAAAAATAATTTTCCAAGATAAAAGGCAACAAGTAAATCAAAGAAGTCAGCAAATTTCCAGAAGAATAAGTTGAAAGAAAATCTGTTTAGCCATATCATAAATTAAATTCTGACAACCAATTTGGAAGAGAAAATTTTGAAAGTTCCCAGTAGAAAAAGAAACATATAGAAAGTCAAAATAAGTCTGACAACATATTTATCATCAAAATCTAAATAATCCAGAAGGTAGTGGATCTGTATCTTAAAACTATCAACAACAACAACAAAAATCTGCTAGCATCATTTTACATGAAACAAAAATATCTTCCAATAATGAAAATAGAATAAAAAACTTGTTTACCCACCAAATGATGAGATAATTATTCAGTAGTGAATTTGCAATAGAAATATTAAGGGGAGCTTCAAAGTAGAAGCAACACAATGCATAATGAATGTTTAGATTTATATAAAAGACTGAAGAATACTGTAGATGGCAAGGGTAAGAATATAAAAAACAGATTTATCACTTAATAATTTTAAAAGAAAGTTGGCTGTCTTGACCAAAAACTGCACTGCAAAGACTATAGCATAATTAAGAGTAAAACATATTAATACAGTACCACAAGAGAATTAGTAGAAGAAAATTATGTTGTGTATTTATAGAATACAAAGTGATATATTTTTGAAAACAAGTTGCAGTAAGTTAAAGTTATATATTATAAACTCCAGAAAACAAAACTAAAAAAATAAATCACATCTAATAGGTTCATAGTGGAGATGAAATTAAATAAATAAATGCTCATTTAAACCAAAAGAATGACAAAAGAAAAAAGAGAAATAAAGACCAATAACAAAGTGGTACATTTTGAAACAAATTGTTAAAAGATAGATTTAAAGCAAATCATATTAGTAATAATACTAAATGTAAATTGTATCAATATGTGATGCAATGCTAAATAGTGGCAAATTTGATTAGCAAGAGACTAAGCTGTAGTCTAAGAGCTTGACTTGAAAAATAAAGCATATTTGTGCTCATTTTGGCAGCACATTTACTAAAAAAGATAGAATAAAATTCATAGTAAAAGGATGGGGAAATTTGTGACATATAATCACTAGTAAAAGAAAGCTGAAGTATGAGTATCAGCATTAGACAAAGTAGGCTTCAGGATAGTCTTTATTAGAGACATAAAGGGATATTATGTAATAATAAAGGTTTATTTAATGTAGAAAAAAATAATCCTTATGTGTATTTTTCTAATATTAGAGCTTCAAAATACATGAGGAAACACGTGAACAAAACCAAGAGACAAATCCATAATTATAGTTGGAATGTTCAGTATTTTTCTCTTCAAGAATGATATGTAGAAACCCCCAAAAATGAACTCTAAGACTTAGAAAGTGCCATCAGCCATTTTTATATCATTGATACTTAAAGAATATTCCAAAAAAAATAGTAAAAATGCATCCATTTAAGTTCACATACAACAAATTAATGTAGCTATCATTAAATAAGATAAAATACTTTGTGCTATTAAACTTGCTGCAAATGTTAGAAAAAACCCCAAAATAATACAAAACACATTTTGAGAGAAAAATAAAATCAAATTAAAATTTAGTATGTGTAAGATATCTTAAAAATCCCTAAATATTTGGAAATTAAACAATATAGTTATAAATATGTCATAGGTCAAAATAGAAATCACAGGGAAATTAGAAAATGAATTGAATGAAATAAAGATACAGAAACCTACATTTGGGAGATGAAACTAAATAGTTTCTTCATTACAAATAAATAGCATCAAATAGAAATACAAAAGACTTTAAAGGAGCAAATGATCAGGAATATAGCTCAGTGACATAAGCACCTGCCCAGCATAAGGTCCTCAGTTCAATTCCCAGTACCAAAAAAAAAAAAAAAAAAAAAAAAAAAAAAAAAAAAAAAAAAAAAAAAAAAAAAAAAAAAAAAAAAAAAAAAAAAAAAAAAAAAAAAAAAAAAAAAAAAAAAAAAAAAAAAAAAAAAAAAAAAAAA